>PVJI01016749.1:0-37341 GCA_004026765.1 Micronycteris hirsuta
GAAGACCTGATGTTTCTCTCTCTCTCTTTCTCCCTCCCTTCCCCTCTCTCTAAAAATAAATAGAATCTTTAAAAAAAAAGAACTTTAAACTTTGTAACTTAAACTTCCTGATTATTCTTCTGATGAGGTACAATTTGATACTGATCAATATTACCTGACTCCTTTATAGTAATTTTTCAGGGTTTCTTCGTGGTAATACTTAGTTCCTAGCTTCTGTGTCTCGAGGTTTGAGGCCTCTCCTCCTTAAAGAGTCCTTTCTTTACGTCTCCCACTGCAAACCTGCCCTCTCCCTACTCGCTGGGGTTGATTTCACCCTCTGATCAGTTCTTCCTCCAACAGGGCAATCCGAGGACACAGTGACCCATTGCACAATATTTCCCACCAAACTCGTGAGTTTCTCAGTCTAGATTTACAGCCTTGGTGAACTTCAGCAGAAGACTTCCAGGGTAGGCTACAGATTCTAAGTCTGGTACCTTCTAGGGTTTCTGTCAGTGTGTTATGCATATATACTTTCATGTCCTTCCTCTTCTTTTCCTGTGGGGAACTATTAGACCAGACACATGTATACACATATACATACTGTCTAAATCTATGTTAAGGAAAACATTTTTTTCTCAATGCAATGTAATTCAGATTCCCCTGCTCATCATAGATATATATTATTAGTCAAGCAGTTTCAGTTTCTTTTTCCTACTCTCCAACAATGCACACAAGCTATCAGTGTTTAAGAAACAAGTCCTGTTACAATTTCCACTCAACAGGATTACATACCTGGATAATAATCTTCAGAAACACAAAAACCCAGCACAATTTTCCCCAATGTTGTGTTATGAAAAATTTCAAATGTAGAGAAAAGTTGAAAGAATTTTCACAGTGAATTCCCAAATATCCCCCAGTTAGGTATCCCATTATCTACCAATCCATCCATTTCTCTATTCGTCCATCAATCTTTCTTACTTCTTTTAGGCATTTCAGAATAAATTTAAATACTCCCCCCTAAATACCTCACACCATTAGCTTGAGTTCAATATTTATTCACAAATTTTTTTTCTTTTGAGGAAAAATTTATGCAGAATCAAATGTATAAACCTTAAATGCATATTCCCTAAGTGCATATTTTGGGGAATGTGCACCTGTGCCTTTAGGTTACACCTGTAACCTAAACCCCTACCTAACAAGACATAGACTGTTACCATCACTGTAGGTAGTACCCTCGTGCCTCTTTCTAGTCAATTTCTCTCTTCCAGCATCCATGGTTTTTTATTTTTCACCATAGATTTGTTTTTTTCCCCCAGAACTTTACACAAATGGAATAATAATATATATGTGCTTTTGTACTGTAGATTCCATGTAAGGCTTCTTTCACTTAGCATGATACTTTTAAAACTCATTCATGTTGTGTCGATCAATAGTTTGGTTTTTATATTGCTGAATGGTATTCTACTTGGTGAATATACCATAGTTGGATTATTCATTTTCCTATTGATGGACAGGTGGGCTATTTCCAGTTTTTGGCTTTTCTGAATAAAGTGGCTGTGAACATTCCTGTACAAGTCATTTTATCAGCATATATTTTTATTTCTCTTGGGTAAATACCAAAAAGTAGAATTTCTGGGTCATAGTGTAGTTGTATATTTAATTTATAAGAAACTGCTAGATCTTTTCCCAAAGCAATTATACCATTTTATACCCCTACTGCAGTGCATGTTCTGGTTGCTTCACATCCTTGCCAGCATCTGGTGTCCTCAGTCTTTTTAATTTTAGCCATTCTAGTGAGTGTGTTTAATTTGCATTTCCCTGATGACTAACGATGTGCAGTTTTTCATGTGCTTATTGGCTGTTTGTATACCTTCTTTCGTGAAGTGTTTGTTCAAGTCTTTTGCCCATTTTTAAACTAGGTTGTTTATTTATTAATGAGTTTTAGAAGTTCTTTATGTCCTGGATAACAGTTCTTTGTCATATATGTTTTACAAATTTTTCTTCCAGATTGTGGTTTGCCTATTCATTTTCTTAATGCTGTCTTTTGATGGGTAGAAATTTGCAATTTTTAATGAAATCTAACTTATCAATTTCTTAATTTATGATTATTGCTCTTTATGTCCTGACTAAAAAACTTTACCTCTGAATCAAAAAGATATTCTTTTATGTGTTCTACTAAAAGCTTTATGATTTTAGCTTTTGCATTTAAGTCTATGATTCATCTCAAATTAATTTTAGTGCATGATTTGAGGTAGAGGTTGAAGTTTATTCGTTTTCCCACATGGATATCTACTTATACTGTTTTATTTATTTAAAAGTCTTCTTGTCCCGTTGAATTGATTTGCCATCTTTGTTAGAAATCAAATGACTTTATAATTTTGTATCTATTTCTCAGCTCTCCATTCTGTTTCCTTGATCTATTTATCAGTCCTTATTCCATCCAGTACTATATTGCACAGTAACTCTTCAGTTAACATTGTTGCGGATCCATAGCTATGCAGAACCCATGGTGACCATGACCGAATGCGTTTATAAATAATTCTCACACCAAATATGCAGGAAAAGGGATATGGGACCACGCGGCTTCCCCCTCATCATCTGGGAGAGAGCCCCAAGCCTTGGGTGCAGGGGTTTTTATTGAGGATTTGGGGCACAGAGCATCAGATTGGTCTTCATTAACTTATGCATAGATTGTATATTCTAGTCCAGTGGTAGACAAGACCGGGGCAATACATTAAGAGGGTAGATATGTAAATTGAGGGCAAGCTAGCTAGGGCTGTTTACTCCAGAACTATAAACATTGTGGCAGGAAAAAGCCCGGGCACTCATTAGCATAAGCCCCTAGATCCAAGGGGGAGAGACTCAGCAAGGCAGCAAATCTTTAAGAAATATGTTAGCCAAATTCCCCTACAAAGAATTCTTTTTCCACAAATATGAATCTGTGCATGCTGACTTGGGAGATTTAATCATGTGGAGACTTTGCTCACACACAGGATTCCCAGGGCTACACTTCCTTCATGCGTGTGAAAAGAATTCCCATATAACATCATTGATAGGTTCTTAGGAACTGCAACTTTAAGCAAAATGATGTACAATGAAACCAGTTTTATCATAATATAAATAAGAGTTAAGTTCCTACAGCATATTTCTAGTCACCCAAACATCACCAAACTTGTAAATAAAGACCCAAAATACTTCTCAAGTTAAACATTAAAATAAATGTGAGCTATACATACATTTAAGAAAGTTGAATAAAAACAAGTAAGATCATTTCCAACCTGCTTATCTCAGTTCTGGGTTGCAGGTGGCCAGGAGACTATCCTGGTGGCAGCTCAGGTCACTAGGAAGGGACCCACCCTGGACCGCTGCCCTCCCATCTCAGGGTGCACACTCACCTACGCCAGCACTCACCTATGCCCACACTCAGTCAGACTGGGACTGAGTTCACCTCTGGTGTACATGTTTGGGATATGAGAGGAAACCAAAGTCCTCAGAGAAAACCCACGCAGACATGGTGAGGACCTGTGGCCTTGGCTGGGGAATTGATTTGTTTTTCTCATCTATGTTATAACAAATGATGTTGAGCAAAATAACATTATTTGAAGACCTGCTGTATTGATTTCTTTAGCTTTATAATAAACCTTGAAGCCAGGTAGTATAAATCATCTAACTTTATTCTGTTTCAGAAAAGTAAAGAAAATGTTTTCTTTACTTTGGATTGGATTTAAAGTGTCCTTCCTTATGGCCTTCTAAGTAGAAAGGAGGGAAAGCCCAGATCCAAGTAAATCCTCAGGGGTACGGTATTCATGGGTGACTGAGGCACCCAGCGAGATGTTTGGTCTCCCAGCTATATACTTTAGGTTGGAATCAGAATATGTGATAAACCACAACGTTATTTTTATCCCAAGGTCTAATGCTGCCTTGGCCTTTTGACATATGCAAAGAAATTTTGGTATCATCTTCTCAATTTGAATTTATTCATTAAAAAAATGAATTGTAGCAATTGCTGCGGTAAAATATTCTCCATACTTTGGGATTCATGCTACTTATTTTTCTTATATTTCATATAGCCACAACTGTGAGTTTAGTACACATACAAGCCATTCAATAAATTTTTATTAAATAAAATTTGGCTCATTCCAAATATTACATTAGAGTGTTAAAAGAAGCATTTAAACTCATGTAGTTCAATTCTCCATTTGATCATAAGGTTTCCCACTCGATACTAGCTTTTACATGATAGTGCCATGAGAGGCACTCACAGCCTTAGACATCCAGAGCGGCTCATTCCATGTATTTCTTCCAAAAAGTAATCGAAAAGGAAACTGGCTCTTTTTGCCTCCACAGGGAATAAAGAAGCCTGTGGTCCCAAAATAAGATCACGTTATCCTTATTGCATAATTTATAAGACTTAAGAGTCAGATTCTGAGGAAGAGCAGTTTAGGACGACGTAATTGCAAGAGTACAACTATTTCATCAGATTTTTGATACCCCACCATCTCTCTCCACCAAGATGAGAATTTATTTCATTTAGAGCAAATGTTGTATGGAGTGTATAATACTTTTACAGTATAGGGAAGCTATAAACATGTCATTTTTTCTAGTGTCTAACTATAAGTGGCTTGGGTTGAAATAGCTTCTGATTTATTGATTTCCAGGTCAGTCTACCTGGAAATACATAATTTGCTCAAACTTGGACACTTAACCCTTCATATTTCTCCCCAGCCTAATTGAGGGTGGAATTAAAAGCACAGCTTATAAAATTTATAAGGTTTGCGATATTTTATTAAAATATAAAGAACCATTTTAACCTCTAGGTATATGCCAAAACCAATGTACACACAAATATTCTTTGTGTGTGTATATGCACACCAAAGTCAGATAATGCTATTTATTTTGTATATTTTAAGTGAGCTTCATCTTGATGGGGGCATAAAATCTGTCATATTTCTCATCATAGCGATGACATGTGTACCTTTAACCCAGGAAGGTTAAACCCCGGTTTAATTAGTCAGTGATAGCCTACTGCTCCTCTAAGTGTAGGTACACCCCGTTGATTTACTTCCTGCATGGTGACATCCATAGAAGCTGTACAGGATATGTAAACAGAAATACAAATGTACTCATGTCAGTAAAATAATCAAAGGAGACTGGAGTATAAACAGAAATGGTATGTTGTTAAAGATGGAAGGAAGTTCAGGAGTTGTGGCAGGACAGGCTCGTTGGAAATTGCCTCTTCTCTTAATAATTACGTTTCTGTTTATTAGGGCCCTAGGCATTAGTATAATCCTAACTTCCACCAACAAAGTGCCTGGTGGTATTGAATTAATATGATGTAAGCTGCCTGGGACTTGAAGACATGCTACTGTGGTTTGTCTAGTAACTCATATTTCAGTTTTGCATCTGGGGGTAGTATAATATTTTCATGGGCAACAACTCCATGAGCACATTTAAATCCCCAGTTCAGTGAAGCTATGCATTGAGTCTTTTATGAAACCAACTCTAAAGACTATTTATGACAATACATTTTCAATTACTCTCTTAGCCTTAAACTTTCAATTTTGCTTTCTGAAATGTCATTCTTTTTTAAATTATATTTTATTGATTATGCTATTACAGTTGTCCTGATTAATCTATCCCCCTTGGTCCAACTCCACACAGCAATGCCCACTCCATCAGGCAATCCCACCACCATGGTTCATATCCATGGGTCATGCATATAAGTTCTTTGGTTCCTCCATTTCCTGTGCTGTACTTTACATCCCCATGGCTATTCTGTAACTACCTATTTGTACTCCTTAATCACAGAACCTCTTCACCCATTCCCCCACCCACCTCCCATCTGGCAACCATCGAAATGTTCTCCATGTCCATGATTCTGTCTCTGTTCTTCTTGTTTGCTTAGTTTGATTTTCAGTTTCAATTGTTGACATGCTTTTTTACCATTTTATTGATACATGCTTTTTACCATTTTATTGATCGTCCTTTTGATCTTCTTTTCCTTAAATAAGTCACTTTAACATTTCATATAATAATGATTTGGTGATGATGAAGTTCTTTATTTTTTTCCTGTCTGGGAAGCTCTTTATCTGCCCTTTGATTCTAAATGATAGCTTTGCTGGGTAGAGTAATCTTGGCTGCAGGTCCCTGCTTTTCAAGACTTTATTTCTTCCAATCCCTTCTAGCCTGCAAAGTTACTTTCGAGATATCAGCTGACAGTCTTATGGAAACTCCCCTGTAGGTAACTAACTTCTCTTGCTTCTTTTAAGATTCTCTCTTTAGCCCTGGCTGGTGTGGCTCAGTGGATTGAGTGTGGGCTGCAAACCAAAAGGTTGCTGGTTCGATTCCCAGTCAGGGCACATGCCTGGGTTGCGGACTAGGTCCCCAGTGGGGGCCGCATGAGAGGCAACCACACATTGATGTTTCTCTCCCTCTCTTTCTCCCCCGCTTCCATTCTGTCTAAAAATAAATAAATAAAATCTTTAAAAAAATTCTCTCTTTATCTTTAGCCTTTGGCATTTTAATTATGATGTGTCTAAGAGTGGGCCTTTTGGCACCCATCTTGTTCAGGACTCCCTGTGCTTCCTGGACCTTCATGTCTAATTCCTTCACCAAATTAGGGAAGTTTTCTTTCCTTATTTTTTCAAATAGATTTCCAATTTCTTGCTGTTTCTTCTCTCTTTCTGGCACCCTACGAGGTGAATGTTGGACCTCTTGAAGTTGTCCCAGAGGCTGCTTATACTATTCTCATGTTTTGGACCCTTTTTTTTTCTCGTTGTTCTGATTGGTTGTTTTTGGTTCCTTATGTTCCAAATCATTGATTTAATTCTTGGCTTCATCCACTCTACTGTTCTTTCCCTGTATATTGTTCTTTATTTCAATTAGTATATCCTTCATTTCTGACTGATCTTTTTTTATGCTGTTGAGGTCCTCACTAAGTTCCTTATAATCAGTGTTTTGAACTCCACATCTGATAGATTGCTTATCTCCATTTTGTTCAGCTCTTTTCCTGGAGTTTTAACCTGTTTTTTCATTTGGGCCATGTTTTTTTGCCCCCTCATTTTGGCAGCCCACCTGTGTTTGTTTCTATATATTAAGTAGAACTGTTTTCACTCTGTGTCTTGGTATTGTGGCGTAATGTAGTAGGTGTCCTTTAGGGTCCAGTGGCACAGCCTCCCCTTATCACCCAAGCTGGGTACTTGAGGTTTCCCCCTTGTGTGGGCTGAGTACACCCTTCTTTGTAGTTGAGACTTGGTTGCAGTTGGCAGATCAATGGGAGGGATCGACCCAGGCCAGTCAACTGCAAGGATTGGCTGTGACCATCGACTACCAAACTTTGTTTAATGTGGAATATCAGCTGTGCAATGGCAGGGTGGTGGTGCTTTGACTTGGTCTGTAGTGTCTACTCGGTACACTGGCCTTGGAATTTCCTGGGTGGTGGCAGCCCCTGTCAGCCTATATCCGCGTTTTGCCCAGGACCCCCTGCCTGAGCTATAAAGCAATCTGAGATGGCTGCTACTCGTGCTGGGTTTGGAGATTCCCAGGAGAAGCCAAGCTGTGAATCTAGGCTGGCTGCTGCTGGGACCAGGCTTGGGGCTTGCTGAAGCTAGTTGTTGCTTGTTTGAGAGGATTTAGGAAGTTCTACAGTATGAGCCAAGAGCAGCCATTGATGTGGAAAAGTAGCTAGGGGTGGACCTGTAAGTTGGGTGAGGCAGAGTCTTTGGGGTTCTCCAAGGCGGGTCAGTGTTAGCCAGGTTGACAGAATCTCAGATATGGCACCAGATTGCCAGCTCCTTGCAGGGGGTGGGGGTGGGGGTTATAAAAAGGACAACGGGTTCTGCTCGCCCTAATTCCAGACACTTCCATTTCTCCCTGTATACCACTGGTGCCTTTCAAGCTCCTACTGTGGTGCTGGAGCTCAGAGGGAGTGAGTCTGAGTAGGTGAGTCCATGTGCGGGTTCTTTAAAAGCAACTGCTTGGGTCTCAAGCATTTCCTTCCACTGACTCAATCCCAGCTGGTTTTTGCAGTCAGAAGTTGTGGGGACTTATCTTCCTGGTACTGGAACTGTAGACTGGGACTCTTTGCTCCCAAATATCTTTCCTGAATTTGTATTCCCCACACGTGGGTGTGGGACCAACCCATTCCACATCTGTGCCTCTGCTACCAGTCTGAATAAGTATGGTTTCTTTAATTCCATAATTGTCAGACTTCCATGAAATGTGATTTCTGATAGTTATAAGTAATGATTGTTCTACATTTTAGTTGTAATTTTGATATGGTTGTGCAAAGAGGTAAACCATGTCTGTTTACGCCTAATCTTGACTGGCAGTTTCTGAAATGTCATTCTTTATGGACTGTCTTAATTATCAAGTTTTCAACTCGTTCCACAGTTTTAAAATTATTTCTTGTTTAAAAATATTATTTGAGGGCCCAGTCGCTGAGCTGCCACCGAGGACTCAGTAACTTTCTTCTTGAACTGCCCTCATTTCCCGACACTCTGTCCCCTCTGCCCACCTTCTCCTATCTCAGCCTTCAGCAGGCCATTTGCACCAAGGAAAAGGAATTGAATCATATGTCCACTATCCAGAACCTCTACCCTTTCGTTCTCTTTGCTGATGTAAGTAGGGTGATTATCTGCTTCCTGCTGGCACTGAGGATTATATCTATATAAGAATTCAACAGAGAAATGGCAGGAAGACCCTTACTACTGTCCAAGGGATCACTGATGATTATGATAAAAAGAAACTAGTGAAGGCGTTTAAGAAGAAATTTGCCTGCAGTGGTACTGTAATTAAGCATACAGAATATGGGGAGGTAATTCAGCTACAGGGTAACCAGCGCAAGAACATATGCCAGTTCCGTGTAGAGACTGGACTGGCTAAGGATGACCAGCTGAAGGCGCATGGGTTTTAAGTGCTTTTGCTCACTGAAGCTTAAGTTAGGATTTCCTTGCGATGAGTAGAATTTCTCTTCTGTCCCTTGTCGCAAGTTTAAAAACCTCACAGCTTGTATAATGTAACCATTTGGGGTCTGCTTTTAACTTGGATTAGTGTAACTCCTTCATGCAATAAACCGAAAAGAGCCAAAAAAAAATAATTTGAAACTTAAAGAGTTATAAATTACTATATTGGTATTTAACTTAAAACACACACACACACACACACACAATCGGTTCCAATAGAATATAATCCCCTCATTATAGATAAGTACCTTTTTTCACTTAAGTATTTTATTCAAACTGAAGGACTCTGGGCCACTAACCAGACATCCTTCCCTTGTAAAGTAACAAAATAAACGTCTTGAGTTTCCTACTTAGAGAAACTTCATTAAATAAGAGAGAGCAGAGTATCAGGGTCATATGGTGCTGATAGAACAAAATCTGAATTTGTACTTCCTTATGTCCACTTACATTGATAAAGAACTATGAACAGATCGAAGAAAGATGTAATGGTAGTAGACAGTTAAATCAACTGCAGCAGAAAAGCTCATTTTAGGAGTACTAGTAATGTAGCCTTCCTTATCAACAATTGCCATTTGCCACTCCTCTTCCCTCATTTCTATTAACTTGGATACAAAACCCAAATATGATCAGTGAGACTGGAGAAAAAGAAGCCTCCTATGAGAGTGGACATTGGAAATATAAAAGAGGGTGGAGAGGGATACAGAGTTAAGTGAAGTCAAGATAAATCTTGGAGTTGTTAGGCTTTTTCTTTTTTCAGTCAGGGAACATGCTTGGTTTAAAGACACAAACACAAACAAACAAAAATACACTTAGGAATGGGACTGTGTGGAAGCATTTACCATCTGTAAACTTCTAGAGGGTAAGGACTTTATGTTGTCATTACAACTAGAACTGTATCTAACATATAGTAGCTGCCCAGTAAGTGTCGAATGAATGAATATGTATAGTCATTCTACAGGCTCAGTATAGTCATAAGACTCAGTTTTAGAGACATTATTTTCTTTAAAGGGCTAGCTGCTACTACTTCTCAGGTAGGGCTGGAAATGCTTATGTATGGGCAAAGTGGGCCAGGATTCAGTGCCAGTCCAATCCAAGACAAATAGAGTATTTTCTCATTTGCGTTTGTGCCGCCCCTCATTGCACAAAGGATTCGGTTAATTGGCAATATGGACTGAGTCTAATAAAGCTTTATAACAGTACACGAAACACAAATATATTAAGCATATTCATCCCATGCCAATTTAGGGGCATATTTCTCAAAGTGTGTTTACTTAGGTTTCCCCCAGAGCGAGTGCTTTCCAATCTTTTTTATTGTTATTATTTGCCACTAGTTGTCATTAATTCATTTATTATTATTAATGGAATATGTTCTTTGATCCTTCGAAATCTTGCTCAATCTAGGCCCCAAGTGTTCCTTTAAGTCTCAGGGTAAAACCACGTTGGCTGAAGTCGGTGCCCAAAACCACACCCACTAAGAGGCCTTAGGCAACCTGGGGCTTTCCTGGCAGCGACTCAGCTGTCAGCAGCCCAGCAGCGCGTCGGAATCCCAGGGCTGGCAGTCCAGTCTTCCCTACGGGAGGTGCGTCCCCTTCCTCAGCGCTGCAGTTGGCCGGATCTGCCCCCAGTCCTCAGCCAGCTCCGGTTTCTGAACCGCGCGCGCGGCCCTCTCACCGCCTCTCCCGCCCCCGACTTATTTGCATAACGACGCGCGCGACGCCGGCGAGCGGGAGGGCGGGCGGGGCCGGGGAGGCGGCGCGCGCGCGCCCTGACAGCTGGGCCCTGCTCGCTCCCTTGCTCGTCCCCGGCTTCGGAGCACAGCATGGCGGTCAAGGTGACTCCAACTCTCTGCTGCTGCCTTTATTGCATAAGAGACATTCTGGGGCCCTTGCTTGAAGCCCCTCACCTCTTCCCATTTCCTTCTTTGCCTGGTTCTTAGAATGTCCTGGGGTTCCAGCCCGCGGGTGATAGAGCTGTGCGGGGCTTGGACCGGAGGGAGAAGATGCCTGGTTGGGGGAGGGGAGAGAGGCGGGATTGTGAGTTGGAGGGGCTCCTGAGGACCACGGGTCGGTGAAGGAAGAGTATGTCCTGCTCTAATGGGTTTGTTAGCCCGTAGTTGGAGGGCCTCGCAAAGGGAATGAAAGTGGCATGCAAGTCGGTGTACCTAAGGCATCGTGTATTGCGGTGGGGGAGGGCGTAATTGAGCAATTTGGGGCTTCAGTGGGGCTGGAGGCATTGCTTGGCATTTGCGCTGCAGGTGGCAGGATAGCGAAAGTATTTGGAAACGTAAGCAGCCTTTCATATTTTAGATTGGGTGGAGAAAGAGAGGGGCGCGGAGACAATTATAATTCTGGATTGCTTTCCATGGGTAAGAAAGGTTGCTAGGCCGGGCAGTTAATTTGGGTGTTTCAGCTTCGTCGATCTACTCTTGCTGGCCTCTTGATTTGAAGTTGGGTGGTTGCTGTGTTGCTAATGGATGTGGGGTAAAGTAATAGATTCTCACTGCCTTCCCATTCCAGTCCAGATGAAATCTATCTGGTAAATGTTCTCTGTTTTAGGCTCTTCACAATTGTCTTTTCACCCGTAGTCACATCTCCAATTTGACAGTTCTTATCAGTATTAGTGCTTTGGTTTGTTTTAAACTAAATGGCCTTATAAAAGTTAAGCACATTGATTGTTAGCATCTGTGAACTCTAATCTGAGCAGATTAAGTGGCATCTAGTGAAGCATTAACTGGCTTTTTCTTTCGTTCTTTTTTTTCCTCAGGTGCACACAACCAAGCGAGGTGATCCTCATGAGTTAAGAAACATATTCCTACAGGTAAATTTGCTTATGTAGTATGGTTTTTCACTGCGGGGAAGAAGGTGTAAGTCTAGTACTTTTGAGGCCTTAACCTTCAGGAATGGTCTATTTTCATATATTCTTAAAAAATGGCTAGATAATATAGCTTATAATTCTTATTTTAAGGCCTGAATGAAAGTTTTTGTTTTTATTAAAGTTTGATAAAAGATTTTCTTCACATTATTATTCTTTAAAACATGACTTAGGGCATGTAAAAGAACACTAAAAAGAAGAATTTGCAGCTTCCCTTAATCACTGTGACCAAAATAAATTTTCAAAATGTATTGACATTTTTGTGTAATGATAGGTATGGTGATTGAAATTCTTTCTTGAAAATTGCATGATTTACAAGATTTTAAATTGCATGGTTTTCCTAGTTGTAAGCAATTCTCTATGTAATTTTTTTAAAGAGGTAATAATATTATACCCTTTCAATTTGTGTGTCTTTTTTCCCTTTACTTTTAAAATGTATCTGTCTGCTTTCATCTGTTACAAAATGTTATGTGAGATTCTTGCCAGGATCCACCTTAACTGGTGATAAGTTTTAAGGATCAGTGATTTGGCTGTAAACTTAAAAAAAATGTTGGCTTAGTTCTTTGTTTTGCTTTCTTTTCTTAAATTTCAAAAGTTCCCCATGCAGGAAGTAGTACTTAAGGAGTAGATGTAAAGGAAGTCAAGCTAAGGTATTCCACTAAATATTGTTTTTCTCTTTGAAATTTTCTTTTGAGAACTTTCTATTTAGGACCTGGGTTCTTGTACAGAAATTTTGACCTTGGGCAGGTCCCTGTTGGGTATTAGTTTTCTTTGTAAAATGAGAGGTGATCTTTAAGGTTCCTTCCAACTCCTAAAGTCTATGGTTCTATATTAGGAACAGGTTCTAACATATGCTGATGAGCCTGGAATAGATGACATTTTTACCTGTGACGTGGATTGCTTAACCCATTTTTGGGGAGGAGGCTGCAGAGATGATTTTAGGGGAAGTATGATTTCCAGAACAAATGTAATTGTAGTAGAAATGCTCTATTTATGGTTTGCAGCCCTTATTTCTCACACAAGTTCTTAAATTAACCAAAAATATGGTAGTATTCTTTTCACGTGATTATATTCAGTTGTTTGGTGAGTTCATGTGATATAGTTAGTTTTGTTTTCTAGATTAAGTAGGCATGGAAGAAGTCAATTGAAATGATATGTGATGTAATGAAAAGAGCATTGACCTAAGTGTCAGGAACACTGGGTTCAATTCTGAGTCCTGCCTCTAGCTGGTTGTTGTACCTGTAGGCTAATATTCTGGACTTTGTGGGCTTCGTCTTCTCATGTGGAACTCAAGAGGACTTATGGGAATAGAAACTGAGGTCCTTCTAGTTTTAAAAATCCCATGGCAGGGAAAATGGTTCTGTGTAGATTTGCTTTTTTGGGAGAGGAGGTATTGAAGAACAAGGAGAGAGCTGGAATGATGCTAGCTTTTTGACAGCTTTTAAATCTTAATATCGTTTTACACATTATTTTGCTAATGCTCTTACTATTTTTGTATTGAAAATTGTGGAATTCGTAACTGCACATAGAGCACTAACTTATAAGCATTGACCCAAGAATTACTAGTAGATAGCAGAGAAAACGTAGATACATTCAGGAAGGTATAAAGCAGTTAGAAAGATACAGTATATATAGTTAGTTAAATCAATTTGAGGACAGTTACCAAGTAACATATTAGATTTTTTGTTCCTACCTTGAATACTTCAAATTATACAGGGAATTGTTTAGAAACAGTTTTATTTTAGATGCATATGATTTATTAATATTATAGGGATAATAGGGGACAAAAATACATATTAACTACACATTTCTTTAGCATTTAACCCAAAAATATTTACCAAGGCCTGTTTTCTGTGTGCCACGTGTGCACTTGTTTTAGTATAGTACCAGACACCAAGTTGAGTAATCCAAGGGGAACATTGAGCCAAGACTCAAATCCTCTCTGAGGCCCATTCCAATTCTAACAGTCTGTGGCTGAGGGAGTCAAGAATACTTCTGATGTAGCAAAACAGGGTCAATTCATAGCCTCTGGTAGAGCAATCAAATTGACTTGCCTAGATCAGAGTGGCCATTTAATAATAATGACAATGGCTAACATTTATTGATCATTCTGCAGTGTGTTGGATATTGGCTGGTACTTTAAGGATATTATTAATTTTCATAACAAACTTAGGAGGTAGGGTTAGTGTCCCTGTTAAATAGATAAAGTATTAAATGACTTGATTAATGTGACTTTGTTCATAAGTGACAGAAGCTGGATTCAAATCAAACTGCAGAACCCATACTTTTAACCCTTACCTTATACCATTTGTGGGGTCTTAAAACAGGATGATTTTGAGAGCGTATGTGAGGGGCTAAATGGCACCTATGTTTGTTAAGAAGTTAAAAAAAATTTGTTGACTTAGATAAAAAGTGCCTCTTCACTGTAACTACCTAGAACATTTGACCAAGGAGTTTGGATTTGAAACAGTGGGGAGGCTCTGTGGGTTTCTGAGTGGGCAAATTGAAGTGGTGAATTCTGGCAGCTCTTTGTGTTTGCTGGATACAGTGTGGAGAGGTTGGAAGTAGGTAGGACTATCAGTTAAGTGGCTTTTGAAATAATACAGGTGGGTGATAATGACCTGGAGAGGCTGGTGGCTGGGGAAATGGAAAGAAAAATACCAGGAACTTTGTAGGAGATGAATCTATTAAATTTCGTATTAAATATGAAAGTAAAGGAAGGAGGAGTGAATCTGGCATTTTTAGGATAGATCTTAATTAATGAAGCATCTATTTTGAGAATTTTGGTTAGGGGAGGAGTTTAGGTGTGATTGCTAAGTAAATGTGCCCTAATAAGTTAAAGGCAGGTTTGGACGGTTACAAATTCATATAGGTGGTACATAAAGCCTTGGAACTCCAGGAATTAAATATAAAATAAGACAGGGAATAAGGGACTGATTGGTAAATGATATCCACAACTGAAGTCAGAAGGAGAAGGATGAGAACTAGGGAGAATGGTCCCAGGGGAATTTAGAGTTTTATGAAAAAGGATATAGTCAAAAACTATATGCTGTTATTAGTATAATTTGGTTTTGGTAGGATTTGGGGGTCACTTGAGTTCAGGACCTTTTGAGCATTTAAAGAATACAGAGAAGATTTAATTTTGAATTTTAGAATACAGTTAAAAGCTTTTTAAAAAAAATAAAATTTAGATTTGTGGCATTAACTGTCTAAATTCACAAATAGTCAGTATGGCTCAAAAGTCATTTGTTTTATAAACAGCAAAATATTCCTATTTGAAAGTGCTACTATATCTATGTTTAGTGGAATTACATGTGCAAGTTGTAAGAGTAAGGCATTAGCCCTGGCTGGTGTGGCTCAGTGGGTTGAGCTCTGGCCTGAGAACTGAAAGGTCATGGGTTCGATTCCTGATCAGGGCACATGCCTGGGCTGCAGGCCAGGTCCCTGGTTGGGGAGCGTGCGATCTTGCACATTAATGTTTCTCTCCCTCTCATTCTTCCTCCTTTCCCCTCTCTGTAAAAATAAATAAAATCTTAAAAAAAAAAAGAGTAAAGCATTCTTATTTTGAATATATGAAAACAGGATTATTATTTTTTTGTGTTCATTGCTTCTCAAATTTTGATGAGCTATATTTTCTATTGGTTAAAAAAAAAGAACAGTCCTGGCTGGTGTAGCTCAGTGGATTGAGTGCGGGCTGGGAACCAAAGGGTCGTGGTTCGATTCCCCGTCAGGGCACATGCCTGGGTTGTGGGCCAGGTCCCCAGTGAGGGCCATGTGAGAGGCAACCATACATTGCTGTTTCTCTCCCTCTCTTTCTCCCTCCCTTCCCCCTCTCTAAAAATAAATAAATAAAATCTTCCTTTTTTTACTTCTCCCTCTCACTTACTATCATCAACCCTGTTTTGCTACTTCGGAAGCACACAGCAGCAGAAGGAGGCAATAGAGCGATGAAGAGGGAGGTGCGCCAGGGCAGCAGGGGTGCCACAGGCCCTTTGCTCTGAGCCTGACAAATTTCAAAGTCAAACCTTTGTCTGGTCTGAACATTGTGGCAAAGTAGGTTTCTCAAAAACTGTTCTGAGTGAATGTTTTTTCAAGAGCTCTTTTTTTTTTCCCTCTTTTTTTTTTTTTGTTAAGTTGATAGACCTTCTGTTGTTCATTTATGAAAATATTGTATGGTGAAAGCAACACATGTTGAGATCTCACATTCATTGTATGTGCTAGACCAAAAATGTACTGCAGTGTAGAACTCAAATATTGTTTTCAGCCTATTCTTTTTTTCATTGTTACCAATGTAGCAATAAAGGTCATATCCCATATAAAATTATGAAAATGCTTTTTTTTCTATCTTGTTTATTTAGGATTAGAGAATAAGTGGACAAAGATGGTACTAATGTAAAGCAAAAGAGTGGTTCTGCCTTAGGGTATTTATGATAACATTAATTTTTATTTGAAAGAAATGTCTTTTTATTTAATAAATATTTTTTTATGTATTATGTATTTACTTACTTTTGGCAGTAACCTGGGTCTGAGAGAGAAATTAAGCAGGGCTCCCTTCCACTTGGTTGGAATACACATTAGGGCTGTGTTTTCAAAAGGTGGAATGTGCTCCATAATATTACAGCAATAATACAAGGAGTAGTAAAAAATGATAGCGTCTACTGAGGCCAGATGTGGAGGGGAAAAATTGCCTTCTGACAGTGTTTGTGGAAACAGTTTTTGAAAAACAGTGTGGCGATGGTTTAAAATAAAAAGAAGCTACCACTTGAACAAACAATTCTACTTTTCTGATATTTGTCCCAGAAAAATAAAAATACTCATAGGAAAAAAATATATATGTACAAGGTTGTTAGTTACAGGACTAAATTCTTCCTGAAAAGGGGTGGCGGGGGCAGAACAAAATAAACGCTATCAAAGGGAGGTGGTGGAAAGATTAAACTATGCAGATACAAAAAGGATGTATTAGACCTATTCCAGCTGATGTAGAGGGATTTCCAATGTACTATTAAGTGAGAAAAGAAAATGTAAAGAAGTGTATATAACATGATTTTAATTTTTTAGAAGTCACTTCGCATATGTTGTGTGTATATTTTTATTATATGTTTACATGATTTAATGGGCATTGAGAAAAAGATAGAAGGATTGAAACTAAGTTTTTAACTTGGTTGGGGGGAGAACTAGGGGAAAATAAAAGTCTCAATATGTATGTATCAGATTTTGAGCAAGTGAGTAATTTAAAAAGTCAGAATTTAGCAATTCAGAACCCGAAGTTAAAGGCGGACTTCCCAGCATAAATTGGGTTGAATAAACAGAGTATGAGTTGTACAGAAGGGGATCTAGAGTATTTTTTAACCACACTGATTGTTTTTACCAGTTCTTCAGAATATAGGACTTGAAGATAATAATTAACCTTTATCTTTAGTTTAAAATATTTACCATAAACTATATAGAATTCTCATTAAAAAACAGTATTAGACATTAAGGGCAAACTGGCACCATAGTGAGACTTTATCCTTGAATCAGCTAAAATGATTGAAAAATAACTGAAAAGATGAGGAAATTTGTGTTATTAAATGCCATGTTATGTTCTACCAATCAATATATTTTTAATGGCCCGATATGTACTCGACTAGGCATTGTGCTAGGTTCTACCCTCACAGAGCTAAAATAGAGGAGTTCAGTAAAGGTAGGACCTCCCATTCTAGGTAAGGGTGAGACAGACAATAACAAGTACACCCCCCCCCCCCCCACCAAATACAGATTGTGACCAGTCCAATAAGAAAACACGGCTATCATTTTTCAAGAGGGTGGTCAGTGAAGGGGGCGCTGAGGAGGTGATACTGCAGCTGAGAACTAAATGGTAGGTTGAGAGAATTCCAGACAGGGCTCCCATGTACAAAGGCCTAGATGTGGATGAGGGTTTGGTATGTTCAGCAAACAGCAAGGAGGCCGGTGTGCCTGAAGTATCCGTGAGTGAGGGAGTGAATGGCCAGTAAGAGGTGAGGCTCGAGGAGCCTCATCAAGCAGGGTGTTGTTTATAGGCTGGTGGAAGAGTCTGGATTTTTTAAGGGCATCGTGGAAACCCCTGAAGGTCTTTCACTTTGGAAGTGGAGTGATTCAATTTATATTTAAGTAGATCATGTTTAAAAAGGTAAAATTGAAATGTAAATTTTCTTTTACATTTCTGTGCGTCCTCCTGTCCACAGGGTTCTTAGAATACCTTGAGCTGGGCCTCAGGTGACTTTTCATCTGGGAGGCAGCAGAGTTCAGAGCGCAGAGTGCACATGGGCTGTGTAGTCTAACCTGGATCTGAATCTGTATTTGATCTCTTTTTGCTCTGTGACCTTAGGTGTTTACATTACTTTTGGAGCCTGTTTCCTTATCTAAGAAGGATAGACTACACCTAGCATCCCTATGTGAGGTCCTGAGGTAATGATGTATAGATGGTGCCTGACACATGGAGAACTGAATAAAGCTCAGTTCTTTAATCTCTTCCTTCTCTTCTAAGATAAGATGAGGACTTTTCTGAACAGGATTTGAGTCCCCAGATAACTGCTAGACCTATAACATGGCAACATATTAATATGTGTTTATGATTGTGTACATATAATCAGTTAATTACTCATATTCTTGAAACGTGCATCTGAAGATGTTCACAAATCCACACATTCAGAAATACAATTGTGAGAGGTAATGGCTTCTCTCAAGTCTGTAGATTCTGAGATGGGGGATAGCCATGGTCTAATAATGCGATGCCTGAGAGACTGTGTAAGGGATGTGCAGTTTTCTCCTGAACTTTCAGTTGCTCAGTCTGGATCAGAGAAGGAATAATAGGCTCTGAAATACTAAAAGACAGACCTGAAGGGAAATTTGTAATTCACTTGTTATGTATAAGCTTTAAAAAAATCATCATCTCCCTGTTCTTTCCAGTTGTTTTTTTAATGCTTTGTATAGCAGATCCTTGAGTAACATCATTATGCTCAACTTCATTTTGTTATAACGATGAGATGCCCTAGAATCTTAACTCTTTTTACATCAATTAGCCTATGGTAAATTGGTTACTTTATATGTCGTTTTGCTGCAGTTCCAAGAACCTATTGCTGATAAGTAAGGACTTACTGTACTGCTAAAGTTTCTGAAGCATCATTCACTGAAGCCAGTGTCATGGCCATTTTTGGGCATCTAAAACAGTGTAATTGGTTACTTACTGAGCCACTGTTTTGTCTCAGGTACTGTTCTAGATGTTTTATACAAATAATCCTCAGAACAACTCTTCTAAAGTAGGTACCATCAGTATTTCCATTTTATAGATGAGGAAACTGAGCACCAGAACTTTCTCAAGGTTATACAGTAAATGGAAGAAACTTGCTTTTCCTTTTTTTTAACGTATAGAATGGTTAATACATATAGAGTAATAATACATATAGAATAATGTCATTATTGTTCTGTAGCCTTTCAAAACTTTATTATGAACATTTTAAACATATGCAAATTCAGCAAAAATAGCATAATGAATTGCCATGTACCCATCACTCAGATTAGCCAGCTGTCATGGCTAATCTCGCTCCATCTGTATTGAAGCAGCATTGGGTTATTTTGAAGTGATTCCCAAACTAAGTGTACTTATGAACATTTTAAACATATGCAAATCTAAAAGACGATGACTCTGAAAAGTCAGCCAAACCACAATAAAATGATCACACCTAAAAATATTTCTTAATAACACGGACTTCCATTCAGTGTTGAAATTTTCCTGATTGTTTCATATTCTTTTTAAGTTGCTTTATTAAAATTAGGGTCAAGCCAGGTTCATGCTTTGTATTTGATTGATTTGTCTCTTAAATCTCTTAATATTTTCTGTTCCCTACAAGGATAAAGGCCCATCTTTTTTTAATAGTAAAAATCTTGGTATTTAATTAAGACTTACCTACATTAAAAGATTCTGTCTCTCTAGGAGCTGTACCTTCATTGTCAAAGACTTGATTTGCCCAAGCTTATAAATATATATGCTCCTTGTATGTTCCCATGGTTACTTATACCAAGAGATTGAAATATTTATTTTAAGAACAATGCAAATTAATTTTTCAACTTAATCTGCCCTGAGAAGCATTCTAGTTCCAGTTACTGAGTTCTCTGGGGTCATCATTTTATTTCCAAGGTTTGGACATTTTAAGGGGAAAATTGTTTCGGTAGACCTAGTTTATTGTTGATTTTAGTGATTAACGAGGGTCTTGTACCTCCCTACTGTGTTAGGAATTGCATTGTTTAGAGTTGGCAGAAGGACTTGGTGTAATGGACAGTAAACATACATATATTAAAGCAAAAAGAAAAATAAGCAAGTAGTATTTCATGGAAGCGGTCTGTCGGAAAGGCAGATATCTGAGGAATTTTCTTTGCAAAATCAAATAGAAGGTTTTGTTTCTAGTCATGTGAAATATGCAACTGAAAGTACTAATTAAAATTAGATGTGTAAAACTGCCTTTCTCCAATGGATGTGTAGTTGATTTTGATAACTATCAGAAAAATTTTGCATCACTAATTAAAATCTGTTTTTAAAATTAATGTGGCTCAAAAAAGTTGTTAAAATTGGAGGGAGGGAGTGGGTGGAGGTGGAAGAGGGTGTGGGGGGATAAATGATAATGGAAAAAATACAATAAAAATAATGTTAAAAAAGTTGTTAAAATTAATGTGGCCAAACGTGTTTAAAATTATATTTTCTCATTAATATATTTATGACAGAAGGTGAATTCCACATTGCACCATTGTAACAGGGTTTGTGTGCCAGACCTGATAGGGTCTTTGTTCACTATGCAGAGTGCTTTTGTAGTGAAAGGGCATGCATTCCTGTCGAAATTTGGCTTTCATTAAGAGTAAGAGCAGTAATAGGGGAGAACAGCAAAAAGATTAGTTTCATATGCTCGGCTTTTTCCATGGTACATGTCTTTTTCTTCCATTGTTCATGTAATTCATTTTTCTATATGGGAAATGCTCTACTTAATGTTTGAAGGTACTGAACTTTGTGACGTTGTCATTTGAGTTACTGCAGTTGAAAGTATGTTAAGGTCTGAAAATGTCAGTTCATCTCCTTTGGAGCAAAGCCATAGAGGAACAGTGTGTCTGACTCGTGTTACAGCTGCTTGTTGGATAAGCAGAGGTGAATCCGCCTGGGCCCGTCAGGACCGATCTGGTAAACCCTAGAACTGTGGAAGGAAACCTTGGTTTGGAGAAAAAAGAAGAACTAGAACAGTAACTCCTTCATGCTTGAGCAAAAGCAGAAAAATTCAATAAACCAAGGAGAGAAACTGGGATTCTATGCCCTTCTCTGTTTCTAGGCATTTTAGAATAACCATTTCAATGTGCATGTATGCTCTATAATAATAAGTACTGTGGTGTTCCAGATCTCATTTTTTCCCCTCACAACAAGACAGCTGTTTTCTTTTAAAGAGGCTCAGAGTGTTTTGCTCAAGAAATCTTAACGAGTTAACGGCATGCCGGATTAGAACCTGGTTTCTGACGCTGGTTCAGGTGTCCATCATGCTGCTGTCTCCGAGCCGTTTGAGGACTCTGCACTCCTAGCATCAGGCGTAGTGCCTAGCACATAGTTGGTGCTTCATAAATGCTTTTAACTAAATGGAAATTAAATGGAAATATTTGGTTTTAGCAGATTTTTAGCTTAAAAAGTAGTGCTTCTAGATATATTATCTTGATTTTGGTGTACATAAAAGAAAATTCTTGATCTTGATACACTGTATAATTTTAAAAAGTAATCAGCCTTCTAGTCTCAGCAGATCAGAATTTTCCTTTAAAATCTATGAAAAATCTTTTAGAAATATAAAACATTGAAGGATCTGTTTTTAAATTTAAACCATTTAAGCAGGAATTTGTGACCAGAGGTGTCCAGTCCTTGGCCTGTGGGACACAAAATCGTAAATTTAATTAAAACCTCTTTTTTGGCCCTGGCTGGTGTAGCTCAGTGGATTGAGCGCGGGCTGGGAACCAAAGGGTCCCGGTTGGATTCCCAGTCAGGGCACATGCCTGGGTTGCAGGCCAGGTCCCCAGTGAGGGCCATGTGAGAGGCAACCATACATTGCTGTTTCTCTCTCTCTCTGTCTCCCTCCCTTCCCCTCTCTCTATTAATAAATAAAAATAAAATCTTTAAAAAAAAACACCTCTTTTTTGTTCATCGATTTTTCTTAGTGTTTGTGTACTTAATGTGTGGCCCAAGACGGCTCTTCTTCCAGTGTGTCCCAGAGACACCAAAAGGTTGGACACCCCTGATTGGGTTTTTTAACTCAATTATGTCATTGAGTTTTAAATTAAGCTTTTCTTTTTTTTTTCCCCTTACTCAATGGAAATTCAGGGTTGTGTATAAATTTTTTCTAAAATTTGTTTTATAGTTAACCTGTGGTGTAGGTAGCATGTATTCTAAAGGTCACTTAAGGTTAAATTTGGTAAGTGGCAAAGGAGTTACTATTACCCACTTTACTCCAGGCAAATGAGGCCTTGATATGTTGATCTGTTGGCTTGATAGGCAAAGCATTTCTAGATAACATGGTCTTTTCATTTGCAGCTGAAGGTAGTTCAGTGTAAGTATGAAACACTGCCATCTTTTATTGGCAATAATACAGATTAAATGTGTAAATATTCTAATCTGTAAGATCCATTTTATTTCTCCAGCTTCAGATTGTCAATGCTTTTTCAAGTACATGTGAACTATACTCAGTGTAAAGTTAAATATTTCTGGAAATGTCAAAGCTGTGGGCACTTTGCATTCAAATACTTGAGTTGGGTTGGATAATATTGAGAAAATAGACCTATTTTTTTGCTTGTTTGTTTTTAAGATACTGTCAGCCACTTCTTGTATATGTCTTTCAAGTGTCCTTGACTTCTTGCCCAAGAAGGATTTACAAGTGCTTAAGAGATATCTTTGAAATGGCCAATGATTAAGTCTCAAGTTGTTTGGAGTATACATAGAATTTTTGGTTAATTTAAAGTCATTTTATTTAACCCTTTGAAATGATAGGAACAAAATGGAAATAATATTATGAGACTACTCAGTTGTTTGATACATTAAATTGTTAGCATTGGGAGACTCAAAATTTTGTTTTAAATTATTTTTTACTGCTTTTAGTGTGAACAGTAGAGTCATTTTGATTAGCAAAAGGGAAGATCTCGATAAGGCCAATTAACATTTTCTTGTTTCTAGCCTTCTGTGTTGCTATAGGCCACATTTACTTTTTTAAAATCTGTTTAAAACATTACCCAGTCAGTTAATAAGAAGCATTAACAGTTATGAGGTTGTTTAAAATAAATGAGCCATCCTTATTTTAAAGTATTAAAAAATACTTCTGGTTTAAATATATTACCAATTTTACAGTACCTGCTTTTTTTGTTGTTGTTAACATACTACCTAAAATGTTTTAGCATCTTGACTGACTGTGAGTAGATTGCAGTTTCAGTTCTAAACTCCCTCCTCTTCTGTTTGTTCAGGTAACAGGCTCACTGACATTGCCAAGTAATTGTCTCTAATGAGTTAATTAGTTGACTGTCTCCTGCAGAAGTCAAGAAGTGAGCGACTCCTTGTGGATGAGAAGATTTGTTTTTATTTCTCTGAGCTATACGCTTTATCTTTCAGTTAAAATTAAGTTAAAATAGACTAGGAGAGTTGGGTAAAACACTAGTGAAACACCTCAGGGTAAGTGATTCTCTGGCATCATTTATAACCTCAGATACCGGCAAAGCCTGTTCTGGCACATGTCTTCCACAACATTTGTTTTCCTTACTGGCTGCTGAGTCCTGGTAGTTTGTGCTCAGGCTGCTCTATTTTCTGATAGTCTTAAAGTCAAGAATATTGTGAAATCTTGGTGATTCAGTAAGTACAGTATACTTTCAGTGGATGTGTGTGTGTATATGTATGTGTATGTATTTATGTATGTATGTATATGTTCTGTGTATGTAGTAGTGGTAGTCCTGGCAATCAAATTGAGGTTTTAGATATTTGACATCTCTGTGCCCATCCCCCAAAGGACAACTAGATGTCAAATTTTGTTAATATGAGCTCAAATCTTTTCATATATGCTCTCTTTTGAAAATTTACATCTGCTAATTAAAGAAAGAAAGCAATGCTGAAACAATGGTGAACAGAGAGAAAAAAAAGAAAACAAAATTCACCATAACCCATCTCTTGTATTTCATTATTTTGTATTTTATTCTTCCTTAAAAATTTTTTTTCATGGGAGTCGTGCCCAGGATTCCTTGTCAAAGACTGTGAGCATTTTATGACTCCTTAAATGTGATATATATGTATATTTGTGTGTATGTGTACATATATTGCTAAATCACTTTTCAAAAGCACTGAATTTGAAAAAAGCAAGATGTGTGAAACAGTGTGAATAGTATGTTATTATTTGTGTAAAAAAGAGAAGTGGATGAGAATATTCATACACACATTTGCGTATATGTATAATATATGCATCTCATGTATATATAATTTACTTGTACACGTGCAAAACATCTCTGGAAGAATATACAAGAAATCGACTGCCTCTGAAGTGAGGAATTGAGTGACTGGGTTAAAGGTGGGAGGGAGACTTTTCACTGTATTATACCTTTTTGTACCTTTTGCATTTTGAATGGTATGAATGTAAACCTATTAAAATCATATCTATTAGCAGTGGATGAATGTACACATTGTTTTTTTTAAAATTATTAATTGTTTTTTAATTTGCACTTCCCACTGCCTTTGTTCAGGCTCAGCCTCTTTCACCTGGATCTTTGCAATAGCCCCCAGAGTACTTGGTCTCCTTGCCCCTAATCAGTTTCTTTCTTCTCCTGTCTGTCACATTGCTACCTGGGAGAACTAAGGTCACATAATTTCTCTCTTCCCCTAAGATTTTTAGTAGTATCCCATGGCCACCAGATTAAAGCCTAGAGTTATTCAGTTTAATATTTAGTCTAATACCATCTGGTCTCAAACTCTTCTCAGTTTCACCTTTTCTTTGTGTATATATACCCTCTCTTTGTTACCGATTCTCCAACTAATTTCTCCCCACGCTCAAAGAAGAAAATAAATTATTTCTATGTTTGTCCAATTGATTTTTATTTTTTAGTGTGAACTATTCTTTCTACTTGTAGTTTAAATAGAATTTTACTTTTTTCCCTTTAATCCTTACCTGAGAACATGCTTATTGATTTTAGAAAGAGAGTGAAAAGGAGGGGGAGAGGGAGGGAGGGGAACATCCATTGGTTGCCTCTTGTACTCATCCCGACTAGGACCCAACCTGCAACATATGTGCCCTGACTGGGAATGAACCTGTGACTTTTTGGTTTATGGAAAAGACACTCCAACCAACGGAGCCACACTGGCCAGGGCTGAATTTTACTTTTAAGGCCTATTCTTAACATTACTTTCTTTCTTCTTCCCAGCCCCATCCTACCAATACTTAGAATGAACCACTCACTTTTGGTTCCCATAGTTCATTTTTCATACGGTGGTTTGGCCCTCATAGTCTAGTTAGTGGTTGATTTGTTAGTTTCTCTAAATTCTACTTTTAGACTTCCTTGTGTTGCTCCCTTTCCAATTGTAGTTATCTCCCTGATGTTGTGCCTTTCCCTGCTCTTGCCTGTCCTAAATCCTGGTAGTTTTGTGATCTTGGGAAAACCTATCAGATTATGTCATACACTGAAGAATGACAGTAAGAAACAATTGGCAGGAATTGGTAAAATCTATTCACTATTAGTATCAGTATCATACAGTGTATTATTTTTATCCTATAGTTGCATACCTAATGTTTTTGAAACATCAAAAGTTATTTAGTCTTCATTTTATAGATGTGTGATATATTTAGGCACCTAGGAGGAGAAATGGAGTTGGGAAAGAACTCACCGTGAGTTAGTGGTAGGGCCAGGATTTAAACCCAGGACCCTTTCAGGAATGACTTTTATAGCATGTAGAGAGAACATGACTTTATTTGGGGGTGATATTTGTTAGGTGCTATTGGTAGCACCAACTAGTAAAAATATGTCTACCTTAGGTTAACTTCTTATGTTGGCTGATACAGAATTTGCTGTGATAGCCTTTGTGGTGTGTTTCAGAATACAGCGAAGGAAACATTTTTGATTTAATGCTCTCCTTGCTGAAAGAGCTGTGGTTTGGTTGGGTCTGATCACAGATGAGGACATTTGAGATACCTAACCAAAAAGCAAACCAACAGTCCTTTGCTCTGATCTTTCTCATCCTTATCTTTTTTGTCAGAAGCAACTACTTATAATTCTTTTAGCTCTTTATTTTGGTATTTTCCTTTATATTTCTATACTGCTATTTCTAGACATTAATTCCTATTACAGCAGTTGGGGACTTTCTTAAACTACACCCTCCCCCATTCTTTTTCTTCCATTTCCCTCAGTATATTTCTAACCATTATTGTTAATATTTGATATCTATATTACTACTAGTGATGTTTGTCCAGTATTATATTTCCTATTTTTGTACAAAAACTTTTTTATAATTTACTTTTTCATAAAGTAAAAAACTAACCTAACTCTTCACTTATTTAGCAATTTGTGTACCTATTGCCAATTCATTAATTTAACAAGTATTTACTCAACACCTACTATGTGCCAGGCATTATTCTTGGTGCTTGTGATACATCAGTGAGCATTCCAGACAAAGACTTTTCTCCTTTGTGACACTTCCATTCTAATTGGGAGATAGACAGTAAATGTAATAAGTAAAATATATAGTGTGTTAGAAGGCGAGAGGTGCCATGTGGAAAACAGTGACATAAGGGGAGTTGGGAATACAGATACTGGCGTGGGTTGTAAGAGTAAACAGGGTGATAAGAGTAGGTCTCATTGAGAAGGTGGCATTTGAGCAAAGATTTAGACTTCTCCGAATGTTATTTTCCACATAGCCACATAAATGCCTTGGACACCCTGACATTTCATTTTCCCTAGTGGCCTTCCTTCTTGGAGCCGTCTGTCCGCCCCAGCCAGCACTAGGTCTACAGTTGCTGTCCTGGGATTTCCCTCGGCCATTATTTCGAGTTGGCTTATCTGTTTCCCAGTTCCCACATCTTCCTCCTACTTGGTTCATGTTCACTTACAGTGGGGCAAATTCTCCTGAAGCTTCCTGAGAAAGGGTACATGAAGGGAGAAAAAGTGTTGAGAATGTGGATATCTCAAAGTGCTCTCAACCTTCCCTTACAATTGATTGAAAGTTTGGCTCAGTTTGGAATTCTACGTTGGAAACCATTTCTCTTAGAATTTTCAAGGCCTTACTCAGTGTCTGCAAGCTTCCAGTGTTTCTGTTGAGGAGCACGATGCCCATGATTCATAGCTCGTTATATATGACCTGTTTTTTTTTTTTCTCTGAAAACTTTTAGGATTTTCTTCTTTATGCTGATGTTCTGCAATTTTTAATGATGATTGGCCAAGTCCTGGAGGGGAAGGGTGTGTTTAATTGTGCTTGGCACTCAGTGAGCCCTCACATTCTTCAATTCTGAGAAATTTTCTGATGTTACTACTTTGGTAGGTGAGTTAAGTAGCTAAACTGATCAGCTGTAGGCTGAAGAGGAGGGCTTTGGTCTTTCATCTTTGCTCACATCACAGTACATAAACCCCTTAAAATAATGAGGCATTTATTTGATAGGCAGGTATTTTATTTTGATTAAAAAAGGGTCACCATAAAAGGTGGAATATTTTTACTTTTCTGAGCTACTGGAACTGGGAACACGTTCCTGTGATGGAAGGTGGTGTTCATTACGCTTTTCTCATCCATTTCACTTCTGTGGTTTGGCAGCTTAGCCCTCCCTCCTGCTCCCCAGACAGGAAGCCTCTGGGGGTCTACAGGTGTTTTTTCCCTTTCAGGTCTTGATCACCTGGACTGCCCTTCCACCTTTTTTCATCTTTCTGGTATCCCTTCTCCTACATATATATGTATATTTTAATTGAGATAAAAGCCACATAACACAAAACTCACAATTTTAACCATTTTAAAGTATGTATTTTGGGGTTTTTAGTATATTTACAATACTGTGCGACCATCACCACTGTATAACTCCAGAACGTTTTCATCCCTCCCGAAGAGAACCCCCATACATGTTAAAGCAGTTATTCTCCGTTCCCCACTCCTCCCAGCCCCTGGCAACGACTCTCCTACTTTCTGTCGCCGTGGATTTGCCTATTGTGGACATTTCATGTGAATGGGATGCAGTGTGTGACCTTTGTGCCTGGCTTCTTTAACTTACAATGTTTTCAAGGTGGATCCATGGTACAGCTCAGCAATTTTCAACTGGTACGCTGCGAGGGTTTTTAAAACATGCATATCTGACTGTTTGGTCAGAGGCACTGACCTCTTTTCCCTTAGATTCTCAAATATAAAAATGACAACAGCTAACACAGTAGCTGTCTGGTGTGAATGAATCAAAATTAGACCTTTTTTATGTCAGATTGGCCAAAAATATATTTTTTGGTGTGCTGCAGAATTTTAGTAGTTAGTTGATGTGTGCCATGAGATGAAAAAGGTTGCAAATAACTTTTATAGTATATATCAGTATCAGTACTTTACCAGTGGTCTTAAATCATGCTCTTGGTGTTTGTTTTTATACTATCCAGAGAAAACTTCTGCATTTATTTTCCATATTTTGATTTTGATACTGGCCTTTAAGTTACATGTTCATAAAACATTTGTTTGCTATAAAATGATACTGAATAATTTTAATTAAGTATACATTATTTATTTTTTAGTATGCCAGTACCGAGGTCGATGGAGAACATTACATGACCCCGGAAGATTTTGTCCAGCGCTATCTTGGACTGTATAATGATCCAAATAGCAATCCGAAGATTATCCAGCTCTTGGCAGGAGTAGCCGATCAAACCAAGGATGGGTAAGACCTTTATATATTTTTTTAAAAACTAATATTCTGCAATATCTAATTACAAAATGGAAACCATGTTTACTTATGACAATCTGGAATTTGAATATCAATAAACCATTTATTTTCTTAGATGTTCATAAAAACTTATTTATTGCCATTATCAAGGATACTGCCATTTCTTCTTTTTTTTTTGAAAAAACTTACACATGTAAAGTTATATTTTATATATAACAATCTGAACAGAATGGTTTTCATCTAAGTGTATTCCTTTTATCCATTCATTCATTCCTTCATTCATTCCTTCAGTAAATATTGAATAACTATTAACTGGTATGTTTTAGGCACTGTTCTAAGTGCTAGAATTACATAAGTGAATAACCTATGCAAAAACGAACACAATTTAAAAGTAAATGTAACATGTTAGGAAGTTATAAGTGCTGGAAGGAAATAAATGAAGAATTTCGAGAGTGATATTTATTCATTTCTCTGTCTACTCATTTATTTGACAAATATTTATTGAACAACCACCATATGTCAGGTACTGCTGGGCGTTAGAAATACAAACATAAATAAAAAGGGGTTCCCGGTCTTTTTTTAAATTTAAATTTAAATTTAATTTTTTAGAGAGAGGGGAAGGGAGGGAGAAAGAGAGAGAGACACATTGATGCAAGAGAGAAACATTGATCAGTTGCCTCTCTTGCACGCCCTGACCAAGGACTAAACCTGCAATCTAGGCACACGCCCTGACAGGGAATCAAACCAGAGGCCTTTTGCTTTGCAGGAGAACACCAACCAACTGAACTACACTGGTCTGGGCTGGGGTGTCCGGGCTTAACAAGAAGCTTGTGGCATAGTGCAATAGAGAATGAGTAAACAACAACAAAAAAGTAATACTTTGGAAATCAGGTGCTATACTAGAAGTATATAAAAGATACAAAGGACACCCAAGAAAGCATAGTTAAGTCTGTTTTGGGTGGTCCAGACAGCATCACAGGAGAGGTGATGCATGAGTGAAATCTGGGAGGATGAAAGGAGCTTGCTGGTGGTTGGACAGGTAGGAAGGAGAATTCCAGGAAAGGGAGCAGCAGTGACTTGAAGCACTAAGGGCCGCGCGCGTGTGTGTGTGTGTGTGTGTGTGTGTGTGTGTGTTTTGGGGAATGAGCGTGGAGAGGTTGTGTTACAAGTACTTCGGTGTAGTTGTGATATTGCTTTGTCACTATCAGTTGTGACTGGAGTGGAGCTGTGGACCTTGTGTGCTAGGCTTTTACTGTATCCTGCAGACTCATGACTCTCAGTCACTGAGATATTTTTAGCCTGGCTGTGTATTGTGCAGTTTCAGAAATAGCAAGGTACATCTCACTGGAGTGTCAGTCACTCAATTTAAAGGGGAAAAGCACACCATTTTTATATTAAAGTCACATGTGACTGTATTATGGAGCAAATGGAATATTTGTATGAGTTATAAAGAAAACTTGCCTTGCTTTGTGAGTTCCAAGCTATTGGGTTGGCAAAAAGTTCGTTCAGTGTTTTCCATAAAAGAGAAGACATTTTTCATTGTCACCAACAACTTCAATGATTTGGATACTTGGAGTATGTCGGCTGTCTTGGGCATAGTGTAACATTGATTGTTCTCAATTAGTGTCTCAATTTGATCACTATCAACTTCGACTAATCTACCCGGCTACAGAGCACCATCCAGTGAGAAATCTCCAGCAGGAAACTTCACAAACCACTTTTGACACATTTGGCAGTCACAGCACCTTCTCCATACACTGCACAAATCTTTTTTTGTGTTTTTACCTTTCTTGAAATAATAAAGCATTATATGCCAAAAATGTTTTGTATATTCTTCCATCTTCAATATTAAAATGGCTACACAAAAAATTACCAACTTGATAAGATTTTTTAAAGTATAGTTTGTTGATTATGCCATTACAGTTTTCCCAGTTTTTTCCTCTTTATCCCCTTTTCACCCTGCACCCCCCAGCCATCCAGCATTCTCCCCACCTTAGTTCATGTCCGTGGGTTGTACATATAAGTTCTTTGCATTCTCTGGTTCCTATACCATTCTTAGTCTCTCTCCATCTATTTAATGCCTACCAATTATGCTTCTTCTTCCCTGTACTTTTCCCCCCATTCTTCCCCTCCCCTTCCACACTGAAAACCCTCCATGTGATGTCCATTTCTCTGATTCTGTTACTGTTCCTGTTGTTTGCTTAGCTTTTGTTTTCATTGTTTTTCTTTCTTTTAAGTTCAGTTGCTGATAGCTGTGTTTGTTGTCATTTTACTGTTCATATTTTTGATCTTCTTTTTCTTAGATAAGTCCATTTAACATTTCATATAATAAGGGCTTGGTGATGATGAACTCCTTTAACTTGACCTTATCTGGGAAGCACTTTATCTGCCCTTCCATTCTAAATGATAGCTTTGCTGGATAGAGTAATCTTGGATGTAGGTCCTTGCCTTTTATGACTTCAAATACTTCTTTCTAGCCCCTTCTTGCCTGCAGTTTCTTTTGAGAAGTCAGCTGATAGCCTTATGGGAACTCCTTTGTAGGTAACTCTCTCCTGTTGCTGCTTTTAAGATTCTCTCTTTATCTTTAATCTTGGGTAACTTAATTATCATGTGCCTTGGTGTGTTCCTCTTTGGGTCCAATTTCTTTGGGACTCTGGGCTTCCTGGACTTCCTGAAAGTCTATTTCCTTCACTAAATTGGGAGAGCTTTCCTTCATTATTTGTTCAAATTAGTTTTCAACTTCTTGCTCTTGTTCTTCTCCTTATGGCACCCCTATGATTCAGATGTTGAAATGTTTAAAGTTGGCCCAGGGATTCCTCAGCCTCTCCTCATTTTTTTGAATTCTTGTTTCTTCGTTCTGTTCCAGTTGGATGTTTATTTCTTCCTTTTGTTCCAAATTGTTGATTTTAGTCCCGATTTCCTTCCCATCACTGTTGGTTCCCTGAATATTTTGCTTTACTTCACTTTGGGTAGCCTTCATTTGTTCCTTCATTTTGCAACCATACTCAACCATTTCTGTGAGCATCTTAAGATTGATTGCCAGTCTTTTGAACTCTGCATCGGATAGATTGGCTATCTCTTCATCGCTTAGCTCTTTTTCTGGAGTTTTGATCTGTTCTTTCATTTGGGCCATATTTCTTTGTCACGGTGCACCTGTTATATTATAAGGGGGCGGGGCCTTAGGTATTTTCCAGGGCAGGGCAACCCTCCTTGCTGTGTTGTGGCACTGTCTGTCAGGGAGAGGGTCAGAGAGGGAACAATGTGGCTTGCCTGGTCGGCTCTAGCCCCACTTTCCAATGAATTCTGTGTGAGAGTGGGAGTTTCTCCCGCCATGGCAGTTAGCTTTGAGTCTTAGTTTCCTATTCAGCCAGCCCTGCCTTGCTTGCGTGGTGTGCTGCCTTGCTGTGGGACTCTCAGCTAGTCCCACCCCCATGGTCTGACCCCTTGCCAGGGGTCTTCTCTGCCTGCTTGGCTGCCCGTCTCCTTCCTGCCAGTCTGGTCCAGTGTTTTTTTAATTTCTTCATTGTTCTTCAAACTTGTATATATTTTGCATCTAGTCTCTAAAAAAGTTAAATCAGCTGATAGGTTACTATGGGTCATTTAGCTTTGGGTCTCTCAATAGTGCTTAAACAGTAAGGCATATGAAAATTAATTGTATTTAATCAGAATTCCTGCTTCAGAATTATTAAAGGTAGCATATACGATTAGCTCTTTTAGAAACGATCAGAGTATTTATTGTTAATTTGATCAGAGACCTGTTTTCAGACTTACATATCTTTTCAGATGTTTTCTTTTGTGACCATCTTGTCCATCTCAGTAGTGTATCTTTTTTGCAGCTTCATTCATGTGGTTTTCCCAGACTCAGTTGGGTTGTTAAAAGTGTGGTCAAGTGGAATCAAGGGTTTAAGTTGGCAGACTAGAATAGATCAAAAGTGAATTTTGGCTAGTAAAGAATCTAATAATGTTGAATAGTATTTACTTTAAAAAAAACCTGTTTCTCTTTTTAAAAGGTAAATATGTTCTATTTAAATTTTAAAATCTTCTTGAACTCCCTGTTTTTCCCTGACTTTGAAATGAGTCAGATTAGGATTGGGTAGGAAATCTGATTCATTGTTATGTAATAAAAATAAGTAAGTTTATCAAACATAGATTTTTTTTTTAGAGCGGCAGGAAGGGAGGGAGAAAGAGAGGGAGTGAAACATCGATGTGAGAGAACAACAACTATTGGTTGCCTCCTATACACGCCCTAACCTGGACAAACCGCAACCTAGGCTTGTGTCCTAAAAGGGAATCAAACTGGCGACCTTTTGTTTTGCGGGACAATACTCAACCAAATGAGCCACACTGGCCAGGGTGAAACATAGATAATTTCTAAAAGCAGAGAAAGGTAACATTTTCTAGAACTATAGGGATTCTTAACCTCCTGTTCATGAACTTCATGAACTTCAGATGTTCCCTAGCTTGCGAAATGCAATACAAAATGAGTTAGTTTGTATCTACATTTTTCTTGGGAGAAATTGCAGGTTTTCAAAAGGGTTTATGACTTCAGAAAGGTTGAAGAGTCATTGTCAAAGTTTCTTTAATACTTATATTATTTTATTTTTTAATTAAATTTATTGGGGTGACATTAGTAAGATTATATAGGTTTCAAGTATACATTTCTGTGATGTGTGATCTATACATTGCATTGTGTGCCCACCACCCAAAGTCAAATAATCTATCACCAGATATTTGGCTCCCATTTCCATTAACTACCCTCCACTCACCTTCCCTCTGGTACCATCATATTCTTGTCTGTGTCTATGAGTTTCAGTTTTATGTCCCACATATGAGTGAAATCATATGGTTCTTAGCTTTTTCTTACTGACTTAATTCACTTAGCCTAATATTCTCAAGGTCTATCCGTGTTGTTGCAAATGGCAGTATTTCTATCTTTTCATATGACTGAGTAGTATTCCTTATATATAGGTACCACATCTTTACCCAATCATCTATTGAAGAACACTTCGGTCGTCTCCATGTTTTGGCCATCATGATGATGCTGCAATCAATGAACATTGGGGTGCAAATATCTTTGCAAAATTAATGTTTTTAGTTTTTTCAAATCGATACCCAGAAGTGAGATTGCTGGTCATATGGTAACTGTATTTTAAAATTTCTGAGGAACCTCCATACTGTTTTCCATTTGGGCTGTACCAGTTTACATTCCCACCAGCAGTGAATGAGGGTTCCTTTTTCTCCACAGCCTCTCCAACACTTGTCATTACTTGTCTTGTTGATAATAGACATTTTAGCAAGTGTGAGGTGGTATCTCATTGTAGTTTTGATTTGTATTTCCCTAATGGCTAGTGGAGTTGAGCATCTTTCATATATCTGTTGGTTATTTGTGTGTCTTTTTGGGAGATGTGTCTGTTCAGGTCCTCTGCCCATTTTTTAATTGGATTGTTTCCATGGTGTTAAGTCTTATGGGTTCTTTATATTTTGGTTATTAACCTCTTGTTGGAGCATTTGTTTGCAATTATCTTCTTCCATTAGGTTGGTTGCTTTTTTGTTTTGTTGGCATTTTCTTTTGCTGTGTAGAAGCTTTTTACTTCCCTTGCCTTTGGGTTCAAATTCATAAAATTTTCTCTAAGACCAAAGTCCATAAGTTTAGTACCTATGTTTCCTTTTGCATAATTTATTGTTTCAGGCTTTATATTTAGGTCTTTGATCCACTTTGAATTTTTGTAAATGGGACAAACTGTAGTCTAGTTTCGTTCTTTTGCATGTGGTTTTCCAATTTTCCCAGCACCATTTATGAAGAGGCTTTCTTCTCTCCATTGTGTATTTTTGGCTCCTTTGTCAAAAATTATTTGCCCATATACATGTGGTTTTATTTCTGGGCGCTTATTTCTATTCCATTGGTCTGTGTGTCTCTTTTTCTGCCAGTGCCATGGTGTTTTGATTACCATAGCTCTGAAGTATAATTTGAAGTCAGGCAGTGTGATACCTCTGGCTTTGTTCTTTTTTTTTTTTCAGGATTGCTTTGTCTATTTGGGGTCTTCTTTGGTTCCATACAAATCTGATGATTTTTTGTTGTATTTGTTTAAAAAATGTCATTAGGATTTTGATGGGTATTGCATTAAATCTGTATATTGCTTTGGATAATAGGGGTATTTTAACTATGTTGATTATTCCAATCTATGAACATGGAATATCTTTTCATTGCATTGTGTCTTTTTAATTCTCTTTAAAAAAATATTTTATTTATTTATTTTTAGAAAGGGGAAGGGAGGGAGAAAGAGAGGGAGAGAAACATCATTGTGTGGTTGCTTCCACTGTGCCCTGCACTGGGAACCTGGCCCGCAACCCAGGCCTGTGCCCTGACTACGAATCAAACCAGCAACCCCCTGGTTCACAGGCCTGCATTCAATCCACTGAGCTACACCAGCCAGGGCTCTTTTTAATTATTTTTTAATAATGCTTTGTAGTTTTCAGTATATATGTCCTTCACATTTTTTGTTAATTCCTAGGTATTTTATTCTTTTTGTTGCAATTGCAAATGCAATTTTTTTCTTGTGTCTTTTTCTGAAATTTCGTAGGAATAAGATAGATTTTTGTATATTGAGTTTGTATCCTACAACTTTACTGTATTTGTTTCTCATAGTTTTTTTTTTTCTTTAAAGGTCACATCTTTTTTTTTAAGATTTTATTTATTCATTTTAGAGAGAGGGGAAGGGAGGGAGACAGAGAGGGAGAGAAGCAGCAATGTATGGTTGCCTCTCACATGGCCCTCACTGGGGACCCGGCCCGCAACCCAGGCATGTGCCCTGACGGGGGATCGAACCGGGACCCTCTGGTTCCCAGCCCGCACTCAATCCACTGAGCTACACCAGCCAGGGCTCTCATAGTTTTTTTTGTGTGTGTGGAGTCTTTAGGGTTTTCTGTATGAAGAGTCATGTCATCTGCAAAAAGTGCCACTTTTCTTCTTTATTCCCAGTTTGGATGCCTTTTATTTATTTTTCTTGCCTGATTGTTCTGGCTAGGTCTTTTAGTATCTTTAATACTTTTAATTCAAGAAAATCAAATGCTTTGATAATGTTTAAGTCAACCCACCCTCATTTAACATTTAAGGAAAATTATGCCCAGAGGGGTTGATTGACTTGCCCAATAACACAAAATTAGTTTTCTTAATTTTTAGTCTATTTTTCATTTTGCAGTCCTATTGGTATGTAACTTGAAGTAGTACCACATATTGTTTATAATCACCCAAGACCAAATCTGCATTAATAGAAATAGTATTAAGCGATTTAGTTAAGTGTGTGGGAAAAGCAGGTTTAGGAGTCAGTACCTTGCCCTTTTGTATACTGACCACTTTCTTTCTCTTGCCCACTCCCTTTCCTCCAATAGACAGTAAAATGAACAGGAGTGTTTTAGTGTAGGTACTTGATCTGGAGAGCCATGTAGAAGAGCACCATATGATATAAATAGCATGATGCGTTGTCTAAAAATAAAACCATTAGCCAAGCAGTATTTGTGAGATTGTGGCTTAAAGTGTGAAGTTCTGGTTGTATAATGAAAAGCAAAATGAGTTTTTGCACTAAATGCAGATCTCAGTGACAATTACTGTATGATCTAATCTAAAATATTTAGACAGTTGCTTGTTTGAAACTGTAACTTCTAGAACCATAGTTTCTATATTTAGCTCTAGTCAGAATTTCACCTGGAGGTTCTACTCTCCTATGATATAGAAAACTATAGTTTTCCTCTCTTTCACTTTTTCAAGTGTTTTCCTTTAATATTCTCATGAATATAGAAAAACATTTTTAAAAATTTTATTTAACCTTACTGTATTTTTTCCATTACCATTTAGTCCCCTTATACCTCCCTACCCCCAGCAATCACCACACTGTTATCCATGTCCATAAGCCCTTTTTCCTTTTTGTTCAATCCCTCTACCTCCTAACCGCCCCCACTAGCTGTCATCTGCTCTCCATGTATGAGTCTGTCTCTGTTTTACTTATTAGTTCAGTTTGTTCATTAGATTCCACATAGGAATGAAATCGTATGGTATTTGTCTTTCTCTGCCTGGCTTAGTTCACTTAGCATAATGTTTTCCAGGTTCATCCATACTGTTGCAAAGGGTAAAATTTTCTTCTTTTTTACAGCCAAGTAGTATACCGTTGTGTAAATGTCCCATAGTCATTTTATCCTCTCATTTATTGATGGAGACTTGGGCTGCTTCTGTATCTTGGTGATTGTAAATAATGCTGCAGCCAGGCGCGGTGGCACGCGCCTGTAGTCCCAGCTACTCAGGAGGCTGAGGCAGGAGGATCGCTTGACCCCAGGAGTTCTGGGCTGTAGTGCGCTATGCTGATCGGGTGTCTGCACTAAGTTCGGCATCAATATGGTGACCTCCTGGGAGCGGGTGCGGTGGGGGCGGGGGGGGGGGGGGGGGGGGGTGGGCGGCTACCAGGTTGCCTAAGGATGGGTAAACCAGCCCAGGTCAGAAACAGAGCAGGTCAAAAGTCCCGTGCTGATCTGTAAATAATGCTGCAGAGAACTCAGGGGTGCTTATGTTCTTTTTGAATCAGTGTTTTGGGTTCCTTTGGATATATTCCCAGAAATGGGATTGCTGGGTCAAAAGGCAAATCCAT
>PVJI01016750.1:0-37486 GCA_004026765.1 Micronycteris hirsuta
CCTGAGCTGTCATCACCCGTGTCAGGAGGCTGAGGCCTGCAGCTGTGGCTCTTTACTTCCTGCTGCTTCCCAGTGCCAGGCACCAGGCTGAGCGCCTTCCACACATTCTCTCTGTGAATGCTCACAGTAACCCGCCCCAGCAGGCACCACAGCACTCCCATCCTACAGATGGCAAGACTGAGGCCTACAGAGGTGAGGTTTCCGCACGTGGCATACTATCTGTAAATTACAGAGCTGGGATTAAATCCAGGTTCCACCTGAATCCAAAGATAAGTCCCTAACCACCGTGTGTGTGGTCTCCTGCTTCTGGCAGGGGGGGTTGGGGATGGGGTGGGGTTGTGAGTCTTGGGGAAGCTGCGGTCCACCAGACTTGCTGCCCCACTGCCGCCCACTCAGCCCAGCCCGGTTCCAAGGCACATGGACAGGTCGCGTGTAAAGAACAACCTAGCTCATATCTTCCACAAGCAGTGAAATCATTTTTTAAAAAATTTCCAAACCCTTTAATTTTGTTTTGAAAAATAAACAAAGCATGAAATTGATTGAAAAACACTAACATCAGTAGTATATTAAAATTTAAATCTAAGCTCTCTCACAAGGTATATGGGAAATTCATCAATAATAATGCTTTTAATTTGTAACCTAGGAGACAGTTTTGATTTTTACTGAGCTATTTCTTTTTAGGTTTGTTTCTTCCTCTTTCTCCAGACCGTTTGTTTTTGTTTTAAAATAATTAACTGTGACGATATGTAATGTGAAGAAACGGTAAACCATTTAAAAGGGTAACTCTCCTCTCTCACCATCTTGCATCTCCCCTTGGAGAGCCCCCCCCCATTTATGCATCTCCTCCCTGAGACGATTTTACAAGCCGAGCGTGTTTAACTCATCTTTAATTTTGAGATGATTGTGGGCTCACGTGTGGTTGTAAGAAACAATCAGGAGAAATCTCATGTGCCCTTCACTCGGTTTCCCCCGATGGTAACATTGTCCGAGACCAGGGCAGGTCGCAGAAACCAAATGTTGACCTTGGAACGGCCCACCCAATGTATCCACGTTCAGGTTGACCATCTGTATCCGAGTTCATTGCTGTGTCAGATGGGAAGCTCAGGGTAAGGTTTATTTATGTATTTATTTATTCATTTGCCTCTGGATGTGCCCTTTGAAGATACCCTCCTGCTATTGACTTTTTTTTTCACTTTTGCCAAAACCAATTGAGCTTCTTAGTGTGCGTCTGTTCTTGAGTTTTCTAGTCTGTTCCATTGATCTGTTTAACACACACACACACACACACACACGCACGCACAGCAGCGTGTGGTACACATTGGTCCGCACCTTTCTCTTTTCACTGACCCCAGACCAGGGTTTCTGAGCCTTTTCTGTGCTGTGGGCCCTTTGTCAGTCCGGGAAAGCCCAGGACCCTGTCTGAGAGCAGTGCTTTCGGTGGATAAAACACAATACATAAGGTGATAGAAGAAACCAATCACATTTAATGTATCTGTCAAACAGAGGACTGCGTTTGTGGGTTAGTAATACCTGTACTTCTTTATGAACACACTCAATGACCAGATCGAGTGGTGGGATAATCACTATTAATATTTCAAAGCAGTGCCGGTCATTGATACTTGGAGATATCTGCGACAACTGTAAGTCGCTGGGAGGAAACCTGTGATTTCTCTCGGTGACCGGGTCACTGCCGGTGCTGCTGGGGTTTGCAGCCTGCACTCATGATGGGGGAAACACTGAATGAGTGAGAGGTTAGTGAAAATCAAGGCGTGACTTTCTTCCCCAGCCAAGTTCATGAGCTCTTCATTCTCTCTGGGACTCCAGTTGCGAACTGCTGCATTAGAACTTGGAGATCCTCATGTCCCCCTCATTCTTGACTGCTGCCTAGTATTTCACCGAATGGAACACACCTCTATTTATTTAACCAGTGCTCCGCTGTGAGACTTCTGGGTTGTGTCCTATCCGTTGCTATTACTTTTAATTTCGTTTTTAAAACATTACTCCTGCTCAAGCAGGGCCACCAAGCTGGCCCCTGGGGCCTTCAGAGACATCCTTGAGTGGCGGTACAGACACAGCCCATGTGCAGAGGGCGCCTTGCAGAGCAGGCTCCAGCCCCGTCTCTCTCTCCTCCTGGGCCAGTTCGCCCTCCACACCTCGCCGTCACTGGCTCCTGCCCCCAAGCCCGGACTGGGGATTCCACGCCGGCCCTGGTGAGCGAGTCCTCGGCGGGCCGGGGAGGCTTCCCCAAGCTGCGCCGCAGCCCCTGAGCAGATGTGCAGCTTCTCTGCGCCTTTGTGCTACATTTTATTAACAGCAGATTGCGAGATGCTAACATTCTATCCTGTCAGCTCTGCGTTTGAGCTGGCGCAGGCATTGGCCTGTCAGCAATTAGCTGCTGGGTGGTGTCTTTTCTTCATCTTTTTTTCTTTCTTTTTTAAAAATTGGAATCAGAACATCTTTTTTCTCTCTTCCTTTCTTTCTTCTTGGTAGTAGATGCAGTCCATGGATCACTCTGTGTGGACTTGGCTGTTTTCCACATTTATGGGCAATTAATCCCCAGCTGTAATCCAGTTACCCAGCAAACACCGGGCTGCCTCCCGGCACTGCCCGCCATTTGATATGCCGGGGCATTTGTCCCCCTCCCCGCCCCCCGCCCCGCCCCGGGAAAGAAGAGATAGTGACTATGCATTCTGAAATGTGCGAAACGTACCTGGCCACTTCAGTGGTCAGGCTTTAAGTAAGTCAGTGTTTTCTAAACATCTGGCTTTTGTATATATATTTTTTCCAATTTGGAGTTTTTGGGTTTTTTTTTCACTAGCACTGTATATTAACACCAGTCGTGGGTGATGCCGGCCACCATCTGCAACATCAGCCCGGCCTGTGTTCTGTCCACAGACTCAGTCAGCATTGACTGGGCACCGAAAATGGGCCAGGCCATGTGCTGGGCTCTGAGGACGGGGGTGATATTTCCCTCCCACCTCCAGGCCTGGGCGTCCTAAGACCCCCCATCTGAGAACTGCCACGTAAAATCCTTCTCTGGCTCCCACTGCTCCGGGAAAGTCCCAGCTTCCCAGGCTGGCCCTTCACAACGCACGGGCCAGCTGCCTGTCCCACACTCTGTGCTCTTTGTCTCGCTGCACTAGAGTTTCCCCAAATGCCTCCAGGCCCCGTCCGTTCAGCTTCTCTCTCCCCCCACCCCGCCCCTGCCAGCAGCACCTCCATGGAGCCTGCTCCGAGCCTCCCCGTGAAGTGCAGCCTTGCTCTTCTTTGATGCCAGGTGTGCCCCGTAGTTATCCCTCCAAGACTTTCCTGCACTGACTGACTGCCTTTTCTGTGGATTCATTGCAAGGAAGGATGGCATCTGACTCACCCTTGAAGTCACTAGGTATGACCTTCTGGCTAAACCCGTTGGTCAGTTCTCTGTCCTCTGCTTCCATGGTCTCCTAACACGTTTTACACACATTTCTCTCAGACCTCCGGACACCCCTCCCCTGACTTCCCTGCCTCACACCTTTATCCACCCACGGCTGCTCTTCCCCTTCTCTGCCTGCCTTCTGGGTGCTGGCGCTCCCCGGCTGCGCCTGGACACCCCTTTCTTCTTGTCAGTGTTTGACTTACTCAGCCACTCAAACTGCATGTCCAAATGGTGTCCTGGCAGTGAGGGCTGTGGCAGGACGCAGAAGCCAACTTGGAAGGTTCAAGGGGTTTTAATGAGAGAGCTTTTCTCAGAGGTGTGAGCAGGGTTAAGGCACCAACAAGGGATACTGAGGCACTCTGAGACCAGCCACGTGGGAGCCATTCCCGTCCCGGGATGGAAGGGACAGGGGAGAAAATAGTGTTTTTGGAGTCCAGAGTGAGCCAGAGCCTGTGGAGGAGGGTCAGCCCCCGGGGGCTGTGGTCGTGGAGGGCTGTAACTGCAGCCAAAATAAAAAGCTCCGGAGCATAGAAGGAAATGGGCAGAAACAGCCCACCTTGCTCTCCTCCTGCCCCTGATGTCCTGCGAGTGCTGTCCCCTGCCCAAGGCCACCAAGAAGCCTTAAATCCAACCACCGAAGTCCTAACACCTAGTGTGGTTGTGTTGGGAGACGGGCCTCTAAGGAAATAATTTCGGTTAAATGCAGTTGTAATAGCGGGCTCTGACCCAGAGGGATTAACGTCTTTATAAGAAGAGACACCGGAGAGCTTCCTTCCTCTTTCTCTCCGTGCACACAAAGGAGGTTGTGTGAGCACACAGGCAAACAGCGGCACCTACAAGCCAAAGGACGAGGCCCCGAAAGGAGCCGCCCGGCTGGCACTGGGACGCCGGACGTCCCGCCCTGCAGAGCGGTGAGTGACGAAGGTCTGTTGTCTAAACCGCGCAGTCCATGGGGAACCACACACCTGTTGTCACAGTGGCTTTTTAAAAACGAGCCACTGAGCAAGGATCGGATTAGCAGAGGGAGGAGATGAACTGATGTCCAAGGGACAGGCTGCCTCGCGCCCCCAGTCACCGGGAGCCTCGGGTGCACACGCATGGGGCAAGGAACAGCTTCACGCTCTGCCTGTTTTGAGAGGTCCCCACGTACACCCACCGCCCTGTCACCTGTCCTCCAATCGTGTTCTCTCCAAGTCCCTGAGCAGCCAGCTCACCTGAGGCCCTGCCCACGAGTCAGGGCGGACCCACCCCTCAGGCTGTCTCTCCTCCCACGGGGGTGGGCAGTCAGGTACCAGGTGAAGTTCTGCCCGTGGGAGGCTCTCCTTACACCACCGCCTCTCAGGGCCTCCGAGGGGGCTGGAAGGCAGCCCCTGTCCACTGCCGGCCAGTGCTGGCCTACCGTTATCACCCATTTGTAAACCAGGATCTTAGGGGTTTCTCTTTTGCTAACTGGTCAAAGAGAATTCTCCCAAGAGAGACGGGAAAGCACCTGCGGCCGGCTCCAGGGGCGGCTGAGCCAAGTGTCCCCCGACTTCTGTGCGCCGTCGGAGCCTGCTCCAGCCCGCTTCGTGCGCGCTTCTGCTTTGAAGGCCCGGTGCTGCTGCTCACATCCAGCTTGGCGACTTGGGGAAGTAGGCAGATCCAGTGTGTTCATTTTCTACAGCCACGTAACAAATGACTACAGACTTGGTGGCTGAAACAACACCCACTTACTATCTCAGTTTCTGTCGGTCAGAGGCTGGGCAACTGCAGAACTGGATTCGCTGCTTGGGGTCTCACCCGGCTGAAATCAAGGTGCCGCCAGGGCTGCAATGTCCCCTGAGACTCAGGGCCCTCTTTCAAGTCGTTCAGCTTGTTGCTTCTGTGCAGGCGTAGGACTAAGGCCTCTGTCTTCTTGCTGACTAATGATCGGGAAGCACTCTCAGCTCCTGGAGGCCTCTCTCTGGTCCCAGGCACGTGGGTCTCTCACTGCGCAGCAGCTTACTTCCTCAAAGCCAGCGGGGAGTCTCCCTCCAGGCTGCTAGGCTAGGTCTTATATACTGCAATCAGAGGAGAGACTACCCCACCAGCGAAGGCTAACACCCAGGGGGAGGGGTTGGTTACCTGGGGTGTGTCCGCCAGGGAACAGGACTCTCGGGGTCATTTTAGAATTCTGCCTACACACCTCTCATTGTGCAGGCCCCAGCAGGGAGGAGCAGACTCACATGGAGACAGCTGAAGGGAGCTCAATAAGGGAGCTAATGAAAAGATTTGGCAGGGAGCAGGAAACCAAAGGGAGATGCAGCGCCCAGTGAGTCCCGTTAGCATCTCGAGGGATGACTTAAGGGGTGAGGGGACAGAGAAGCTAGTGAGACCTGGAAAGAGAGAGTCACGCAGAGAAGTCTGGGAGAGAGCCATGCCCTATGTCAGGGACGTCCTGCAGGCGCGGGGCGGAGGGGGGTGGCTGGGGAGATCAGTGGCTTTCTTCCTACCCTCCACTCTCCTGCTATGGCTCTTTGACGCTGAGCCCAGCCAGAGGCCAAAGGACAAGGCAGCCCCTTGTGACAGTCTACACAGATCAGGAGAAGGGGAGGGCAGGCAACAAGAGGACATCCAGTCTGGAGCTCAGGTCACTTGGCCCTTCAGTGTCCCATGGCCGTGGGGTCCAGCCTCTCCCAGAGCCAGTTGCCAGGCTGAGCAGAAGCGCAGCCAGCCGAGAAGAGCATGCTGGGCTCCGGGACCTCAGTGGTCCGCACTGTGATTCTGGGGGCATGCCAGGGAGCCCGCCCCCTGCCCACCCCAGGCTGCCCCAGACACTCTAGCTGCATTGGATCTGCTGGGTCACATGGCCTGTGGGACAGGGCAGCACGTACCAGAGTCCAGCCCAAACACAGTGCCGTGTCTCACTTTGCGCCCATACCGAACTGGCAGGCTCACCAGTTCCCCAGGAAATGGATCCGAGCTGCACCCCCAGATGTGGCATATGCAGCCTCCACAATCCAGACAGGCCCCTTCAGCCCATGGCCCCTATTTAGTGGTGGTTTGTACAAGGCGTAGCCACCCATATTTCATTTCAGAGGAGGTATTTTGAATTCTTTCTCCTCCTGTCCTCTGACCTCCGACTGGAAGCCAGAGAGCGAAGGAGCCAGGAGATGCTGTCTGCAGGGATCAGCTCCTCCAGACCCGGGGCAGAGGAAGGGGGATCTACGTGTCTGAGAGGCAAAGGGAGAGTCACCAGCCCACCGCTCCGACCTGATGTGCAAAACAGAGCTCTCGGCCTCACCAGCCGCTGCCGGCCCCTGCGCGCCTCCTCACCTCCTACCTGGTAGATGGCGGTGGTCTTCTAGCTGGACACCTTCCTCCTGTCTCCTCCCAGCCCCGCTGCATTCCCCATAAGCAGCTGGAATGTCCTTACAAAATGTGAGTCAGATCAGGTCACTCTACTCCCAGCCCCAAAGCCTGCGGGGGCTCCCACTGCTCTTCCAGCGAAACCTCGACCCCTTGGCCGGCTCTCTGAGGTGCTGGATGCAGTGGCCGCTACCCGAGCTGGCACAGGAGACAAATTTATCATTGCTCCATGCACGGCCCACTTTCATTTGCTTGATTGTTTGTTTTTAATCACGTGATAAGCACCTGAGAGTCCATCACTTCAGACAGAGGCCAGGCTCTTGAAGGTTTCCTACATCCAGCCCCCGGGTCCCCAGTTCTCCCCTCACTCCCCACTCCCCCCCAACCACGGCCATCAGCATCCTGAATCCTGGTCCCCAGTCACTTGCTTTCCCTTTTTATTCTATTACATCCATACGTGTTTCTAATTTTTTACAAAGTTATTTTAGGCTGTGGTCTTCAGACAAACTTTTTTCACTGAATTTTATTTGCTCACCCGTATTGTGGGCTGCTGTAACCCACTGATTTCACCGGCTGTGTGACAGTCCCACGTGGCATCCCAGGTCCTTGGCGCCCTCCCTCTCGCTGGCTGTGAGGAGCTGGCCCACCTTCTACCACTCTCCCTCCCACTCACCACACACCAGCCACGCTGGCCTCTGTGCTCACTCTGCGCTCGCCCCGTCTCAGGGCCTTTGTACCTGCTGTTCCCTCTTCCTGGCATGCCTTTTCTAGTCCGGCTCTTCTTCATCGTTCTGGTCTTGGTTCAATGTCACTTTCTCAGATACTGGCCCTGGCCCGTCTGGGTCTGTAGCTCTCCCTTCCCAGGAACTGTCCCATGAGCCCAAAATCTCCCTGGAAGGCTCAGGGAGGGGTTCCAGTGGACGTGGCTGGAGCCCTGGGGCACAGGGGTGGGGTGAGCGATGGGGCAGAGGGACGGTTTGAGAGTAGACGGAAGAAGGCCTTGGATGCCGTGCCAGTGAGGCTGTGCACTTCCCTGTCCTTCAAAGTGTTAGGATCAGCGCCCCCAGAAGGGCCCCGAGCAGCCTCCAGGCCTCTGTGGGGGGCAGCTGCTCTACATGCTCGAATATACGGCAAGTGAGCTTTCCCCCAAATTTATCCCTCAGAAAATGGGGTTGCTTCATTTTGAGACTCTGCATACTTTTACATTGGATGGGGCATTTGTTCAATTACTTTATTTTGAGAAAGAAAGTTCTGGTTGGGGAATGTATGTCAGACTAAAACAAGCTCTGGTGTTTTGGACACTTTTTAATGTTACTGGTACAATCGGTGGGAAAGTCACCACTCTGAGGGGTGTGACCTGACCACTGTGAGGGCTGCCTGATGTCACACAGCCAGGCCGCGTTGTTTCCTTGGAAGGACGGGATCTGCAGAGCTCTGTGGGCCTGTCCCTCTTGTTTTTCAGAAGGAGAAACTGAGGCCTGGGCGGTAAGTGACTTCCTAAGGTGCAGAGCCAGGCCCAGGATGCAGTATCCCTGCTTCTTCTGGAGCTTTGGAACTTCTCAAGGCAGTGTGAATGGAGGACCTCATGCCAGGCACAGGGGACACAAAATCCTGCTTTCTTGGCTTTGAAGGCAGAAATGATGTTATGGGGGAAGCACTGGCTTTTGAGCCAGAAGACCTGAGTTCTAACTCCTGGCTTCCCTGCTAATCAGCTGTGTGACCTTGGGCAAGTCACCGCCCCACTCTGAGCTTCAGTTTCCTCCTCTGCTGACTGGACATAGTAGTAGTGCCCTGCCCTAGGACGTTGTGAGCTCCAGGTTCTGCAGGAGTGGGGGGAGTCATTCCTTGGAGTATGGGAGCTATGGCGGTGAAGGGGCTGCTGCGGTGGGAGGGGGTGGAAACTGTGGGGAAGAAGCTGTGGCCTCTCTCCAGCAGTCCGAGCAGCAGCGGGGTGTGACCTGCTCCAGGGTGCCGGTGGGGCTCGAGGAGCAGGGCTGGGGATCGGGCCGGCCGCGCTCACAGCCCTCTGCCCAGCAGGTCCAAAGACTCTCGCCACGGGAACATGTGTTTGCCACCACAGGCCTTGAATGTCTTGTAAAACCCACAATTTGTTCAAAAGAATAAACAGCATGAAAGGGGATGTGGAGCCTTCATCCAGGGCTGGGAGGGGTGGGCGGGCAGGGAGCTGCTCGGGGACTGGTTTCCATTTAAACCAGATTTGCAGGCATCGGTTCTCAGCTCTGGGAAGCCCTGCCTGGTGCAGACCGTGGGCCTCACTGGCCTCGGATGAAGGACACAGGGCCTCGCTTTCTCCATCTGTGAAACAGGGATGACAATAGCGTTATTCTATCGACATAGGACTGATACATGCAAAGTGCTTAGAAGGATGAGCCATTAATCCTGTAGCAGACAGTCATGTATGCATTTCATGATACCCAAAGGAATCAGCGCTGGGACAGAGGAGGCTGGGGACCTGGGGACCTGGGGACCTGGGGACCTGGGGAGGCCTCTGCCAGATTGAAAAGGCAGAAGTTTCCTGGAGGAGGGGACACTAGTTTTCCACATATAAATAGGGGACAGGTTACACAGGGCATCCAAGGGGCATGTAGGCTTCTGTCACCTTCCTCCACCCAGGACAGCCCCCTGTAGCCTGTCAGGACCTGGGTCTCCTACCAACCAACCCTTCAGACTGCAGGCTGGCCAAGTGTTGGTGGGGAAAGTGGAAGGAATGGCCACGAGGGGGCGCCAGGACCCAAGCCAAAGGGATACTCTGAGCAGAGCGTGCTCTCTAGTCTGGTAATGGGAAGGGTCTTGTTACTGCAATGAGAATCTGAAAGTTTGTCATGAGGTAGGGCTCATTCTCTCCTTGAGAGGGGGCAGGAGGCCGAGCTCAATCCTCGTTTCTGCCAGAGACTCTGGGTAAGTCTCTTCCGGGTTTTTGGGCCTGTTTCCCATTGGTCAACAGTTGTGCCCTCTTCACTCGTGGGTGTGGGAAGTGGAGGGAGGTGAGCCCCTTAGAAAAGGGCCCAGTGGTGCCTGTGCCTCCCCACCCACCCCTGCGGTGACCTGGTGCTGGCCCCGCCCACCCATGGAGGCCTCCGTTAGTGCTCTTGGCTGTGAGGCCACCTCCCTGCTCCTGAGGGCTTTGAAGTTTGCTGAGGATGCTTCCACATGGGCACAAGAGCCCTGACTGCTGGTGTAGAAACCGAGGCACAGAGAACTGAATGCTTTAAAGCCCATGGGCCTAAAAATGCCCACAGCAGGGGAGGCTGAGCTCTGGGCCCTGGGGCTGGGGCCTTGGGCTCTGTTTCTTCCCTATTTGCTGTGCGTCAAGGAGGCAGAAACCCCTGGGACCCGGGTTAGGAGCCACAGATATACTCGTCAGCCCTGCAGAAGGCTGCCCGGCTGGAGGAAGGGTGCTGAGCCAAAGCCCTGGAGCACGGCCGCAAAGCTTAGAGGATCTTGGGAGGGGTGGGGAGCGGGAGTCTGCATTTGCACCAGTTGCCCCACCTGGCTCTGAGCCGGGTCCGCAGACAGTCCTATGGGGAACCGCTCTGTAGGCTAAGGTTGCTTGTCCACGGGCGGCAGTCATTAACCAACCGCAGGCCAGGCCCTCTGTGCAGCCATGCCAGTCTGGTCTCTGAGAGACTCACAGCCCAGAGGAGGAGATGGCCACGTACAGCGGACCATGCCGTGACCAGTGGCATCACCTGGGAAGCAAAAGGAAGAATGTCCACACAGAGGGAACAGCAGAGACAAAGACCTGGAAACAAGAGGCGAAGTGAAAAGAATGGGGTCTGGTGGGAGAGGAGGGTGTGAAGGGAGGAGGGCCAGGCTCTGACACAGACGGGCCTGAGGCTGAGGCCTTTGAACTTTAAACTGGGGGTAGGGGTCGGGGTGGGGAGCTTGTATGTCTTAATGGCCCTCTTACCTGAAAGTCTCCCACCAGCTGGGGCTCCCTTGCGTGGGTCCTCCCCTGGCAGAGGCTCTGACAAAACACTACACCGTATTATTGAGCCGCCTCCACTGGCCTGCAGGTTGGGAGGGGGTCAGCGGAGTGGGGCGGGTGGGAGCTAAGGCTGCAAAAGTAGGAGACGGGGAGGGTTGGGGGAGGCGGGAGGGGGAGGCAGGGAGCAGCTGATTTGTTTTAGAGCAAGAGGCTCTGGGCTGCATTCTCAACTGTAGCATCAAAGGCTGCTTGGAAACGTGTACAGAATAGGGTGGAATATTATGGAAACTGTCTCCTCCGCTTTGTGGCCTGGGAATTCACGGTCATTGAGAAGAATTTCCCCTGGTCCCATATTTCTTCCTCTTTGAAAGTAAAGCTTTTGGGTCAAATAAATACAAATTTTGGTCATACGTTTCTTCTGAACTCAACGGGCTTCACCAACCATAACATAACATAAATGGACTGAACTTTTTTCAAACTCTTCTTCCAGCAGCAGTGGAGGGTCCTGCGGGCTGACCTTTGAGACTGGATATGGTAACATTCCAGTTTTTGTCCTTCCCATGACCACTGCTTGTAGTCATTGGCTCCTGAGAACCGCCTGAGCATGGGGAACCCGGCTCCTGTCCTAACTCAGTCACGCGATGGTGTGGGCAAACCCATCAGATTTCCGAGAACCAGTGCCTTCACCCACCAAGAGGAGCTATTTACACCCACTGCTCAGTCATTTTTATTTTTCTCAAGAAAGACAAACACATTGTTTCAAAAAGTCCATTAGTATACTCTGGGCTGAGAACGAAAATGAGGAGTCCCCGAATTATCCCAGTCTCAGGCAGCCCCAATCCCAGTTCCACTTTCCAGAGGCAGCTACATGCAACCCCTGAAGCTGTTCCTTTTGTATTTACTTTCATGCTTGGATTTAGGTTCACTGCAGTTTCTCCACTCCTAGAGAGAGTTTCTGCCGGCTTCCTTCCAGGGGAGGGCGGCGAGGGCTGACTTTCCCTGACGCACCCACCCCTGCCCTGTTCCTGAAACTCCTGGGGGTTCCAAGGTGTACATTTTCATTAAATAGATATTCTGGATTTATGTTGAATGTATGTTATCACAACTGTGTAAGTATTTCCTAATCCAAGGACTATATTCTGATTGGTCTCTATTTCTCATTCTTTTACCATTTGCTAGAATTAGTAATTGCCTTGTTTCTCGTTTTCTATGTTTCTATTGCCAGTTCTTCCCAAACCCTTCTGATGGCTGTGCGCAGCACCTCCCTCTGTCTCTGCATCATTGTCCACACGGCCAAGTGCATCAGAGTCCCTGGTGCAGCCCTCAGCTCCCTCTGTCCCTGGCGCAGCCGTCCACTCGGCCTCCCCTTGGCCTCTCCTGCACTGGGCCTCTTGTGGGCAGGATCAGACACCTTCCCTTTTCTGGCTTTAATCCCCCAGCTTAGTGGAGCTCACCCTCTGGTAACTTTTTGAAAAATAGTGCACGGAAAATACTTATTTTTCTTTAATTCTGGCATGTCCGAAAATCTTTTTATTCTAAACCTACCCTTGATTAATAGTTTAGCTAGGCATGGAATTCCAGGTTGAAAGTTGTTTTTATTCAGAATTTTTTTTTTATCCTCACCAGAGGACATGCTTACTGATTTTAGAGTGTGGGGAAGAGATGGGGCGGGGAGAGAGGGAGGGAAACATCATTGTGAGAGAGAAATATTGATCAGCTGCCTTCCCGTACTCATCCTGACCGGGGATCGAACTTGCAGCCTAGGCATCAAACCTGTGACCTTTTGTTATATGGGATGGTAACAGTGCTCCAACCAACTGAGCCACCGGCCAGGGCTCATTCATAGTTTTCCAGAGTTTTGCTGTACAGTTGTCCACCTTTCTGTGTTGCTCTAAGAAATTTAATGACATTTTGATCCATGTCTTTGCAGAGGCTTCCTGTTCTTTTCTCCTCCCCCTCCTCCTTCTCGTTTTGGCTCCTGGTCTTCTGGAGTTTTCGGATGACGTGCCTTGGTGGGTCTTTATCCATCGGACTGGGCGGTTGCTGAGCCCTTTCAAGCTGGGTGCTCAGATCCTTCTGTTTTGAAAATTTTTCTTATAATGTTTCTTTGATAACTTCCTTCATTTACTGTTTCTGGAACTTTTATGTCAGATATATTGACTTTCTGGGTTGGTCCTCAATCCTTATTTGTTTTTCCCTGTGCCTTCCTTCTCTGTTTGCCTGCTCTCTGAGAGGTGTCCTCAGCGCGGCCAGGCACACTTTCTGTCACAGGTGGCAGCTATCTTGGTGGTTGCTTGGTTTCCGTTTCATTCAGCTGCCTGCATGGCCTCTGTTTCCCCCAGGTTTTTTCCATTTGCGCCCAGTGACCCTCACAGGCCCTAAAAACCTATGGGAAGCCGTGCACCCAATTGGTGGGGGGTGGGCATCACTTGTTGGCCGTGGGCTTCACTGGGGTGATCTGGTGGCAAGTCAGCTTTCTGGCAGAGGCTCCAAATGCCCATTTCCAGAGGTCTGTTGTTCCAGAGAAGACTCTCCACCCTCCTGTCCTGCTCAGGGTTTGTGGGTCAGAGTCCCCTCTGCTCCTGTCTCCTGGGAGGGGGCGGGGAGAGGCAGAGGAGGACTAGTTGTCCACGTGGGTTGGGGTGGGGTACCAGGGCATCTAGCTGTCCCCACACCGATTTTCCACCAGCCCCTTCTTTTTAGTCCACTCCCTGCCCCCACCTTCCTTAATACCTGGTGCCCGAGTCCTGAGCACTTCTGAGGCTCAGCGGGAGACCCCGCTCACTCGCCGCAGGGCGCCCTCCACAGGCGTAGCGCGGCTTCTGCCCTGCTAGCTCAGGCTCCACTCCCCCGTCAGCCCGGGCTCGCATTGGCTCCTCTCCTGGTCTCGCGGGGGTTTCTAGTTCTGCACTGTCACGTTCATGGAGTTTCAGGAGGACGTGAGATCAACGCTTATGTCCGGTCTCTCTCTACCATTTCAGTTAGACTGCGCTTGTGTCAGGCGGTCTGGGGCAGCCAAAGAAACATCATCCCCATTACAACAGCCAGTATTTATCCAGTGCTTGCTCCATTCCAAGCGCCCTGTTAAGCACGTTGCAATGTATTATCCTCATGGGGTTCTCATTACCGCCCTATGAGGGCAGACACAGATGTGGAATTGGGCTCGGATCTATGCGCGACTTGCTCAAAGTCACCCATCATGACCACCCAAATTCCTCAGCCCGGGTCACAGCCCCGGATGGTCCTGACCCATGGCTGTCTCCCGCCTCTCTCCCTCCCTCCTCCCCTCCCCGTGGCATGGGATCAAACTGCCCTCTGCGCTCTGTCACCCGGCTTCTCCCTCTCAGTCTGCACCCTCGCACAGGCTGTGCCCAGAGAAGGAACAAGAGCCCTTGGGGAAAGGTATGCCTGTGAGAACGAAGACTGTCCGGGACCCAGGACAGCGGTGGAGGCCTCAGCTCAGCTCCCAGCAGCCCTTTCTCCAAGAACCCCTTCCCATGGGGCTCTCTGTGGTCTCTCCAGACATGAAACCCTTTCCCTTGATTGTTTTGGTCTGGGTAGAAGGTTTGCTTCAGACTGTGCCTGAGATACACACATTTCCCAGCCACTATTTTTTTTTTTTTTTTTTTACTCAAAGAGGGCTGGGTTTAAAATAAATACATATATACATAAAATTAGTGCCTAGCCTGTTCTTCTTCTGTCTCTGCAGTGAGACAGCCGACCGAGCGGGAGCGGGCTGCACACGATGGGAGCACAGGCCCGTGGGAGAAGCAATGGGCCAGTCCTTTGGTGCTGCTGCCAGAGACGGCTGCTTCGCTAGATGGCATGGGTTCTGTCGTCACAGGAACAAGTTCAGCAACAGACACTATTTGTTTTAAAGTCATGGCTTTATTGAGATGTAATTTGCATGTCATGCAATTCACCAGTTTAAAGCGTACAATTCAATTGCTTCTAGCATGTCCACAGAAACCCCGCACCCATCAGCGGCGACCAATTCCTGGACCGACACTGATCTGTTTCTGCCTCCATGGGTTTGCCGATTCCACGCATTTCCCATCAAGGGAATCGCATAGGACGTGGTCTTCCGTGGCCAGCTCTTCTCACTTAGCACAATGTGTTCAAGGTTCGCCCATGTTGTGGCAGTATTAACATTTCTTCTTACTGTTGAGTAATAGCCAGTTGCATGGATATTCCACATTTTGTTTCTCCATTCGTCTGCTGAGGAACATGAGTTGTTTTCACTTTTTGGCTGTTACGAGTAACGCTGCTCTAAATATTCACGTGTAAGATTCTGTGTAAACAGTTTAACTTCTCTCGGGTTTTTAGTCCACCTAAGAGTAGAATGGGTGGGCCCTATGGTAACTACGTTTAACTTCCTAAGGAGCTGCCAGCCTGTTTTCCGCAGGGGCTGCCCGGCACTGCCCACCACTGCCCGCCAGCAGTGCCCGAGGGTCCTGATTTCCCCCCGCCCTCACCAATGCTTGTCATTGTCTGACTTTTTGATGGTAGTCATCCCCGTGGGTACGGAACAGTATCTCACTGCGGCGCCTTTTCATACGCTGTTCTGGCCAGTTCTAGTTCAGCCATTTGCAAATTGTCTTTTGGGCGATGTTGGTCAGGTCTTTGGCCCAGGTTTTAATTGGGTTACTTGTCTTTTTATTATTGGGTTGTAAACGTTCTTTTGTCTAGATACAACTCCTTCTCAGATGCATGATTTGCAAATACTTTCTCCCATTCTGTGGATTGTCTTTTTCTTGATGGTGTCCTTTGAAGCACAGAATTTTTATTGTTAGTGAAATTGAATTTATCTTGTCATTGCTGCTGGTGCATTTAGTGTCGTGTTTAAGAAAATATTGCCTATTCCAAGATCATGAAGGTTTTTCTCATATATTTTTTCTCAGAGTTTTATAGTTTTAACTCTTTTATTGAGATCTATAGTTCATTTGTTTTAAAGATTTCATTTACTTTTAGAGAGAGGGGAAAGGAATGAGAAACAGAGGGAGAGAAACATCAATATGTGGTTGCCTCTCACATGGCCCTCACTGGGGACCTGGCCTGCAACCCAGGCATGTGCCCTAATTGGGAATCGAACCAGCGACCCTTTGGTTCGCTGGCCATCGCTCAATCCACTGAGCCACACCAGCCAGGGCTGGTTCATTTTAACTTAACTTTTGTGTGGTGTGAGGTAGAGGTTCAACTTCATTCTTTTGCACGTGGTTACCCAGCTGTCCCAGCGCCATTTGTTAAGAAGCCATTATTTCCCCATTTGATAGTCTTGGCATCCTTGTCAAAAATCAACTGACCGTAAACGTAAAGGTCTGTGTCCAGACTCTCGGCTCCGTCCCGTTTATCTGTCCGTCTTCTGTCAGCACATCGTGTCTCAACAGTGAGTTTTGAAATCAGGAAGTGTGAGTCCTCCAACTTTGTTCTTCTTTTTCGAGTGTTTTGGTTTTTGGGATTCCTTGAATTTACATATGAATGTTATGATCTGGTTGTCAATTTCTGCAAAGAATCCAAGTGGGATCGGATAGGGATTGTGGTGAATCTGTAGATTAACTCGGGGAGTATCGCTGTCATAACAATATTAAGTGTTCTAATCAATGAACATGGGATGTCTTTCCATTTAACTAGGTCTTCCTTTTTTTTCTACAGTGTTTTTATAGTGTCCAGAGTATAAGTTTTGTACTTTGGCTAAATTTGTTACTAAGTATTTTATTCTCTTTAATATTACTGTAAATGGATTTTTCTTCATTTCTTTTCTGGAGTGTTTACTGCATACAAATTCGGTTAATTTTGTGTATTGATCATATACCCTGTGGCCTTGCTGTATTTATTTATTATCTGTAATAGCTTCATTGTGGGTGTCTTAAGGTTTTTCTTTATATAAGATCATATCATCGGCACAAAGAAATCGTTTTACTTCTTTTCCAAGCTGGATGCCTTTTATTTAATTTCTTTGCCTAATTGCCTCATAGTTTTTGAGAACCACAGGCTTCCTGAGCCTCAGTGTCTTCATCAGTAAAAGTAGAGCGCTGCGTGCCTGTCACATTCCTGACCTCTCCGGGGTGTGGAGTCGCTCGGAGAGCCAGGCTCCGTGGAGACGGCTGCACGGTGCACTGCCCTGCTCGCGAGGGGCTGTATCCAGGCCCCGGGCAGCCCGAGCCCCTGGCAGTCTGCCCCGCTCAGAACTTAGAAAGACTTCACCTGGGTCCACTCTCCACCTACCCCACAGCCTTGCTTTTTAGCAGGAGACCCCACCCCACTTCTCTGGGCCTCAGGATGCTCAGCACCCGGTGGTGGAGGCGTGACTGACAGGGAGGAAACCTTAGGTGAGATTAAATGCCAAACTTCTGGTGAAAATACCAGCTCACCTGGGCACAGCTTCACGTGGTTGGCAAAGCAGATCTGCCTCTTTAGCGCTCCTGATGCCCCAGGAGCCAGGAGGGCCGGTGTGTGGCTCCTTCCGCAGATGAAGAAACAGCCCCGAGTGTGAAACGGTTTCCCACAAGCCAGCAGTAAAGGCAGGCCATGCACTGGGGCTGACCCTCGGCCCCGGGGTCTCACCTCAGCTTGGCACGTGCCCCTCACCTCAGGAGTTCGGCGACAGGAAGACATGAGTCCGAACCCCGGCTCGGCCACGTGGGGCTGTGGGCAAGTCGCCGCACCGGTCCGGCTGTCAGTTTTCTCATCTGTGAAGTGGGGATTCGTACCAGGACCTTCCCCACTGGGCAGTGAAACAGGTCGCACGTGGAAAGCACCAGCGGTGCCTGGCCCACGGTGAAGGTTAGCCACCCATGTGCTGGCATCCCCAGTGCTCCCTGGGCCCCGGTTCCTCCTGGGGAGCTCGTCACATGTGCAAGCCCGCCTGCCCCCAGAGCGGGGGTCCCACTGCTCAGAGACGGGGTCAGTGCGTGAACCTGCAGAAGCTGCCCTGTAACTGTGACAAGCAGTCAACAGACGCGGCTGCTCTGTGTCAAGCTGCTCGTCATGCAGATGGGTAAACTGAGGCTTTGAGGGCAAAGTAACCCTTGGGTTCTCTGGGCTCCCGTTTCTGCTCCTCTAGACCCTGCTGCCCTCAGCTGGCCAGTTCCCGAGGGTGCCGCCCGGTGACCAGGGGGGCAGGACCTCTGGCCTCACCGCCAGGGATGGTGTGCTGCCTTGGGTGCAGCCTTTCCTCCTGTGGAATCGAATCACTTCTCCTGTAAATAATAACCACCCCTCCCACCCCTGCCTCAGAGAGTGGAGATGGCGGCCCTGTCAGGGCCTGTCTGACCTTGGACTCTCAGTTTCCCCCTTTGTGAAGCGAGGGCATTGGTGAGATGCTGCCCCACAGGGGGCCTGGCCGCCGCCAAGCTCCAAAGTGGATAGAAGCTCGGTTGCTCCAGCCTGCACCCCCAGGCCCGCGCGGCTCTTCCCTGCATTCTCCGGAGTGGGTTCAGTTTCCTGACTCTCGCTCCATGCATGGCAACGAGATGTGGAGGACAGCAGAGACCCACATCCCGGCCGCCCCTTCCTGCTGCCCTGGGCTGCCTGCACATGAGGTCCAGCAGCTTGGAACCTCTGAGGAAATATTTAGGCAGTAACTCAAGCCTCAGCCACCTGCTTTCCCTGCAAATGTGCAATTAATCACCTGGACGTGCTCTGCCCTGTCTTGTCCCAGAATTGATTCTAGAGGACCAGCGCCACTGCTGCCTGTGTGGGCGCGAGACATGCTCTGCTGTTGCAGGGTCCGGCTGGGCCCACGAGGCCCGTTCAGTCCAGCCTGGACCCCGGGCCAGGGCGGCTTCATCACTTCCTGCCCACTCCTGCTGCACACCCTCGGGGATGGGGCGCTCACTTCCTGTCAAAGTCATCTGTTCTGCTTCAGAAGCCTCTGCCTTTTAGATAACGTGAGATTTAGTCCCAGCCTGTTTGAGCACCCTGCAGAGCTCTGGGGTTCGGGTCGAGGTCCCCCAAGTCTGTGCTCCCAGGCACACTGCCAGCACCTGCAACTGCTCTCAACAGACCTCTTCCTGCCCTGGCCCTTGTTCTGCACAGGTTCTTCTTTCTCACTGGCAAATTAACCCATACAAAGAAGCATTTATTAAACACCAGTTGTGTGCCAGGCCCTGTGCTGGGCACTGGGGACATGGGGCCACCAACATGGTCCCTGCTGTGGCAAGGCTGTCACGGTAAAGGTGACTCGGGCCCAGACTTGCTGAGCTGGGCCTCCTGTGCCCATCCAGGCTGCCTGGCCCGCCAGAAAGTCCCAGCCTGGCCACTCTGCAACAACATCAGTGCTCTTCTGAAGAATTTCAGACACTCAGAAGGACAGAGAAGAGCATAACCACCCGGAGACTAGTGTAATGGACCCGTCCTCCAGTTTCAGCATTTCCAACTCAAGGTGTAGCTGGTTTCCATCCTCTCTGCTCCGTACCCCCCACCCCGTCCCTCCCCGCCCGCTCCAAATTAAGCTGAAGCCTGGCTGGCCGCTCCAGTTCTTTGCTCTGCCCTAGAAATCGCCCGCTGGACCCAAGTCAGATGCCAGCCTTGCACTCCTGGTCCTGCGGGGGCTCAGGCAGCCCCACCCTTAGCACGGATGGAATAAATCTCCCCGGTGGCCAAGCCCAGCTCGGGGCGCCTGGAGGCCTGTTTCCTCGCTGGCCTCTGCCTTGATGGCCCTTCTGCAGGGCCCCGTCGCACCACTGGGCCCCTGGGAATGAATCGAAGAGCTTCAGCTCCGCAGCCGCAGGGCTGACGGGGCTGGCAACTGCTTCCCAGTTCACTTCCACTTGCATTTTCCCCCAGAGACACGATCACTTAGAAACCTATAAATCCCTGGCAGGGCTGACGGGCCAGGCGAGTATATAAATCGGGACTTGTAAAAGCATAATGGTCCCCTCTGGACAGTGGGGGAGAGGGGTGTGTGCCAGAACTCCCGCGGACTAGTCCTGGCCGCGGGATGCAGATCCATGGGGGCGGGGGCAGGGGTGGGGCAGACAACCGTGTCCTGGAATTCCAGCCCTGGCCTGACTCTCAGTGGTTTCTGGCAAGTCACCTCTGAGCCTCACTTCTTCCCTCTGTGAAATGGGGTAACCACACGGACCTTGCGGATTTGTAACAACACCTACGACTGTAGGAGTCGTAAGCATGGGATGTCGTAGTTCTTTAGGAGACTGTCGGGCCGGACGGAGGGTGGCTGGGGACAGGAGGCCTGGGCTCTCCACTGCTGGCCACTGACCCACTCGGTAACTGTGGGCCTGTCTTGTTTGGAAGATGAGGGGTTGGATGGGGCGACCAGCCCACAAATACTTGTTGTGGCACCTTCTGTGCATGAGGTTCTGTGTGGACAGGTCCTTGTTTCCCTGCTCCCATCTCTCCAGCTCCCTTGAGGTATTTAATAAGCAGGTATTGAGTGCCGGCTATGTTCCAGGAGCTGGGCAGTCAGCAGTGAGGACAGATCAGGACCTGCCTTCGTGGGGTGGACATTCTAGGGGGAGCTTCCCCAACCCATGCCCTGCACAGCACTGGGTAGGAGGGGGCACCCTCACGTATAAACCTGCCGTGCCACCTCCGGTAGTCCCTTGCTTGGCCCTCCAGTCTCCAAGGGTTTCCTCATCTGCAACGTGAGGGGCGTGGAACTGGTGGCCTCTGTGGGTCCCCTTAACCCCGGTGCTCTGGGTCGGGGCAGGGGTGGGGGAACACAGGGCCAGAGGGAGGAGAATCAGGAGGCAGAGGGAGTCCCTGGAGGGCAGCTCCAGGTGAGCCCTGCTGCAAGGGGACCTGGGGCCTGGCCACGCAGGGCAGAAGCAGAGGTCCCATCCCTGTTCACTCCGAGACCCGTGGCAGGTGGCATTCAGGGGGAGGAGGGGTCACCCCGCACCAAGGCCTTTCCCACCAGCATTCGTCTAGGACGCCCCCTTTCCGGCCCTCCGCGGCCCTGCCACCAACGCTCTGTGTCATCTGGGGCGAGGCACTGCCGGCCTTGGGGCCACGGAGAATTAGGGGGACTGAGCAAGGAGGAAGCAGAGAGAGCAGAGTAAGGGGAGAGAGAAGAAAGATGTCCTCATCTTGGGTCAGACCTTGCAAGAGAAAGAGAAAATAGAGGAGAAAGAGAGACAAAGGGAAGGGTCTGGGAGGGGTGGGGGGCAGGGGGAGAGAGTTGGGACTAAAGGGCACCCACAGGAAACGGGGAGACAGAGACGGGGGGTGGACAGACAGAGAACTGCAGGGAGCGAGGGGAGCAGTAAAGAAAGGCAGGGAGGGATGGGCACGAGGAAACGGGGAGACGGAGACGTGGCAGTGGGGTGTAACGGAACGCAGGCCCAGCTGCCTGCCGCTGGGAAAGCCCGAACCCGAGAAACAGGTGCCGGCGGGAAGGAAAGCGGTTTATTAGATGGTGGCCATCTGGAAGATGGGGGGTCACATCTCCAAGCCCATCTCCCCGGGAAGATGGGGGACTCATGTCACCAAGCCCACCTCCCATCTCAGTGGAGGCGGAGGTTTTTATAAGGCGGGAGAAGGGAGCAGAACAGAGATGGGGGGGGCGCGGCTGCATAGTTTCCACGTGCAGACGAGCACAGTCCATTCCGACGAGGCAAGTGAAGGTCTGGTGAGTGCCGTCCTGGTTTACTCCTCCTGGATTCACATCATCCTGGAACCACAGATGAAGGTCAGCAAATCTCTCCGAACTGGGATGCTTGAAGGTGGAAGTCTGTATCTTTGGAAGTTAGTTTCTAAGATTCTTATACAAACGTGCTATTCCTCTACAAGCTACATATCAGAGTCAGCACGAACAGAAAAACGTCCAAAGAACGGTGCGGTGGGTTACAATTTCCCACCGTTGCAGGGGGAAGGGCCAGTCTCGGCCCAGACCGCACACAGGCTGGGCTGCAGGGCCAGCGGGAGTGGCTGGCTGGGAAGAGCAGCGTGGTCACCTGGTAGGCCTGGGTACTGTCCCTGCACCTAGGTCCCTGTGGGGGACCCTGGGCAGCTCAGCTCCACTGCCCCCCAGGCCCCCAAACTTGGCCAACTCCCAGGGGCTCCCCAGGTGAAAACCACCAACCCCTCCACCAGGCCCCAGCTCCCTCTGTGTGAGGGGCACAGTCGCCCCTCCTACCAACAGTGTGGACTCCCACTGCAGCGTCGCTGGCTGTGGTCCGAGCTCGGGAGGGGCAGTGGTGCCCTCTGAACAACGGACAAAGCAAGCACTGGCTGGGGAGGGGCAGGCCGTCCAGTGTGTCCGCAGGTCCTGCCCCCGGGGCCCGCCCACTGGTGAGCTCACGGTAGACTAGGAGGCAGACCCGGTGGGCATCCGGGCGTCAGGGCAGGAGGGCCCAGAGCATGCCAAGAGGAGGAGGGGAGGCTCAGAGGAGACCCCGGGGGAGGAGGGACGATGAAAGCCACGTGGACTGAGCCCTACGGTGTGCCGGGCCCAGGCCAGGTGCCCGCCTTCACCTCCAACTCATTCGCCTGTTTTTCCTCTCCGTTTCTCTCTGCCGTTTTCTCCTTTTCTTCCTTTCGCTTTCTGACATTAAATGGGACCCAACTGCTGGCCCCTGTGTGCTCCGCTCACGGCTCAGCCCTTATCATCATTAATAGAGATGTGTCCTCATCACGCAGCTCAACCCTGCTTCTCTGGAGTGGGTGAAGTGCTCACAATGACACGCAGTGCTCGTTCTGAGCGTCCCTGTTGCAGGAATTTTGCCACGACCTAATCAGTTCCATCAAACCAGTGGGGAATGGGGTGAAGCAGCAAGGGGGCCTGGGTGGGAGTCAGGAGCCCAGGTCCTCATCCCAGACCCAGAGATTCTGAGTGACATTGGGTTAGTCCCACCCCCGGGGGCTTCCACAGGCCGGCTCTGGGAGGCTGGGGCTGGGAGAGGTGGGGCCAAGTTGCCCAGAGGCCAGGGTTTGAATCTTAGCTCCACTACTTGCTGACTGTGCCTTAACTTCAGCCTCTCTTACTCTCTGCGTGTATGAAACGGGGTGACCGTCAGGCTCCCACAGGGGCCACTGAAGAAGGCGACATGAAGGAATAGGTACCCGATGTGAACAGGGTGTCAGGCCTGACTGCCCTAAGAGCAGGCTGTGCGGGGAAGCCTCTTGATCTTCAGTGGGGGGCGCGGCCTGCCTGGGGAACCATCCCTCTCCCCTCCCTCCCAGGCTAAGCTCCTCAGAGGCTGCAGCCAGCCCGGAGCCAGAGGGAAGGGAGCCCCTGGCACAGCCCCACAGGTGGGCGGGGACACAGAGACTGTGGACCACACACCTGGGGAGAGGGGACAGGTGTCGGAGAGCCGAGTCCCAGGCAGCACACCCAGGACAGGCACGGAGCTGCACGCACACGGTTAGTGCGGTCACGGCCTGAGACTACGGTGCGGGACCAGGCACGGATCATCCGGTTCTGTCAGCACACGGCTGGGTGGCCTTTCTGAACCGGGGCCCTCTCTATGAAGCAGCAGTCGACGGGAGCTTTCCATCTCACTTTGCTCACCTAGCCGTGCGCCAAGAGGGGACGGAAGACCTCCCACAGGGCTGTCAGGAGCGCAGCACGCAGTAGGTGCCCAGTAATGTGCTCTCCCCTGCCTTATTTCACTTCGGCAGTTATGAGGCAGGAATTTTCCTTGAGGAATTCTTCTTAACCAGGTGACCCTCGGGGTGACATGGTGAAGTGCAGGACACTGCCCAGGGCATCTGCGCAGGCCTGGATGGTGGGCCTGTTCCCGGGGCTGGGCGATGGGAGAGAGACAGGCGGCTCAGTGCCCTCAGAGTCGGCCTCCTCTCCCCCACTCCGGCCCTGCAGTGTAGGGGCGGGGCTCTGCGAGCAGAGGATGCTCTGTGGCAGCCACCTGCAGGGGCCCTGCCTCTGGCCCTCGCCTTCCCCACCTGCTTTGCCCAAAGCCACACCAGAACCACAGCGCGTTTTCCCACCCACTGAGAAGTCAGTGCAGATAGCAAAGGTGTGGGCCAGTCGGATCTGGGTTCCAGTCCAGTCCCTGTCTTGGCCCTCTTGCCTGCCCATCAGGTGAAGCCTGCCTTTTACTGAGTCCCGAGACTAGGGCAGTGTCTGTAAGGCTCACAGCTTGTTGGTGGGGCTGTGTGACTCGGGCACCCACCCCCACGGGGCAGGGAGAGAACCCAAGGCCTAGCTGGCCCGCTACACACCCCTCCTCATCCTGCTCTCGGCCTCGAGGCTCCATCACTAAAACAGAGCCAGACCCCAAGTCTCATTTCCAGTTTTTAATGTTTGTCTTGTAAAACCCAAAAGTATAAAACTGGCAGGGGAATGGAAAACAAATTCTGTACACTTTATATACATGAGGTCTGTGATTTTAAAACATTAGGGAGAGAAAAGGAAGACACGGTCAAGGGTACATCACAGGTCACGGATCCTGCCGGGCACCTCGGAGCCCCCAGCGGGGCGGTCGCTGCAGAGCTGGCACCCTGTGGGTGGGGCCCGGATCTGGCAGCTCAGGCCCGGCGCACGGAGGGTGGGAGCACGCAGCGGGTGGGCACGGGAGCATCGGAGGCGGATGGCGGTGGGCCGGGCCTGTCTTCAGGTGTCCGTGTAGATGGAGGGGATGTGACTCAGGCAGTGGTCGAAGGCGCCACTGGGGAAGAAGCCGCAGTCCTCGGGGCCACCGGGCACGACGTCGGCAGGTGGCTGTGGCGGCAGCGCGGTGGGGCCTGGGGCCTCAGCCAGAGCCTCGTAGCCTGTGTGGGGCGCAGGGTCCGGCTGAAGAACTCCGGGGTTATGCCTTGTCACCTTTCCCCAACTCCCAGACGCCACCCTCCTGCCTAGTGTCCCCTCGGTGAGAGCTGCTCTGAGCCCTCTGCCCTTCCAGGTAAGGAGGGGAGGGGCTTGGCAGAAGGTGCCCTAGGCCTTGCATTCCCAATGGGCCTGGGCAGCTGGGGAGGTGGGCACAGGCTGGCTTGGGGGGGTCTGGCACCCAGCGCTGGGCTTAGGGAAGAATGTGGGGGCAGGGGGTGTGAAGGTAGGTTATCACAGCTCTTGCCTGCAGGGACTGGTACCCTCCTGACAGGAGGACCCCAGCCCATCCACCCTGTCAGGTCCCCCCACCCCACCAGACACCAGAAACCCAAAGGAGGGACCGGGACTCGCTGGGCACTGACTAAGGGCCGGGGAAGGCACATGCCACTTAAGCTTCACAACAACCCTGGGAGATGGGATTCATGACCCCGTCGCAGGGCTGAAGAGGTGGCTCGGAGACAGCAATACACTTGCCCAGGTTCAGTGGGAGAGGTGGGCTTTGAACCCAGGTCCATCTGGCTCCAAGACACCTGGCCCTTCCATTGGACACGCTGTCTCCAGATAGGGTTACTGCTCAGAGGGTCTTAACCTGGGAGAGGCCTGGAGAGGCCTTACCCAGGCCTCTGTGTGAATTTCTGCAGCCTCAGACTGTCAGGCCTCAGTCTTCCCATCTGTGCAGTGGGACCAGGCTGAACTATCCCCGCGGTCCATGGCCCCACCTTGTCAAGTCCGGCGTGCCTATTCTCAGCTTGGCAGAGGAAACGTGGGTAGCTGAGCTGGGCCTGGAATGGGTGCTGGATGCTGGGCTGCCACCAGGTAGCGGGGGGAAGGGAGGCCAGAAGAACCCCTACCTTGGTGTGAGGGGATGGGACCTGCCTCTTGACCCCTCAGAACTACTTATTTCAGGCCTTGCCGCTAAACCAAGAAACTCCACCTTGGGCTGGCTGGGGGCTAGCTGAGGGCTGGCTGGGGGACGGCTCGGTGAGAGCTAGCAGTGCTGGGGACAGTGGCTTGTGCCTAGTGACACACCAATCCAGGTGCGTGCAAACATGCAACACACCCACCCTGACGGGTACACATCTGCCTATGGTGCATGTATGTGATGTGACCACCCACAGGCACATTTACGCTGTACTTGAACACAGTCTGTGCACATGGATGGGGTTATATGGGGCGGGGGGGAACGTGTGTGTGCACGGATGGGGTCACAGGTGTGTGCACACAGGTGGGGCATGAACATCAGCACAGGCACGACATGAACACATGTACGTGGACAAAAACACGTGTGACCTGCAAGCTCCTCACACACGCATGGGGCTCGCGCTGCCTGGACTTGCCCTGCCAGCCCCGCCTGTGTGTGCTCCTCAGACACACACACACAGACACAGGCATGTGTGTGAACAGGAAACAGGGACCCCCAGTTTTGCATGTGCTTGTCCCTGGCCTCGGTGCTTGTCCCTATGTCTTTATGCCTCCACCCCCAGCTGCGCACACCCAGAGCTGCCCAAGGGTCCTCGGGGATGGAGCCGCAGGCTATCCTCCATCTGGGGTCCCATCCAGCCCAGGCCTGGTAGCTTCCAGCTGGCCCCGGGCCCTGGGGCCGATCTGCGTTGGGGCTTGGCCTGGAGCACTCAGGGCAGGTCTGCCCCACCCGTGTGGGTCCGGCTCTGACCAGGACTGGCCCTGCTCTGAGCTGGACTCTGCCCCGGGCCTTGCACAGCCTGCCCTCTCGCGGGGCTTCTCCGCCCCAGCCACGGGCACTGCCTGGGAAGGGCCCGGGCCCTGTGGGGGCTCAGGAGCAATGCCACAGCAAGCACGGCCACCAGGCTCTGTCCCGTCCTAGCCACGTGGCCCTTCTGGGCCTCAGTTTCCTCATCTGTTAAACAGAGACCAGCCTCTGTGCCAGGCTCTGCTGGATCCTCAGCTCTGTGACCGTGCCTGCTCGTAGTAGGTGTGCAGTGCGTATTCAAAGGGCGCGTCACCTAGACTGTGAGCTACAGTCTGATTCTTGTCTGCGCCTTCAGACACCTGCCGGAACCCAGGCACACGCAGCCGTGTGAGACCGGAGCCAGGCAGGGCGCACATCTCCATCCTGTGGCCTCCTGGGGCCTCTCTGAGCCTTCAACTTCCTCTCTGTCAAGTGGGAGTGACCCTGCCTCATGGGGCTGTCCCAAGGCTGCAGGACAATGGGCATAAAGCACTCAGCACAGGGTTGGGCCTTGCTGGGCGTTCAGGGAAGGGAGCGCGCAGGCGGGGCTTACCTGTGGCAGGTAAAGGTGCACTGAGGCTGTGGTAGCCATTGGGCCGAAGGGGGTTGAGACCGTGGGCCTCCCCAGCCAGTCCGTCCCCACTGGCTGCTGGCTCAGCCGCCCGGTAGCAGTCGCCGTAGGGGAAGCAGTTCTGGATGGAGTGGAAGCTGCCCTGGTACCCTGCGGAGGGGGGCGGCAGGGGCGTTAGCAAAGGGGAAGTGCCGCCCCGCACCGTCTGGTCCGGGTATGGTGGGCGTCACACAGAAGGAGGCCCCAGGGTGCAAAGGTGCCAGGGGCCTGGGCCCCCTTCCCACCCCTGCCCTGCACCAGAGGGAGCGGGTGACAGGCCTCAAGTGGCTGCAACTGCCTTGAGTTATTTGTGGTGTTGACAGGGCTCTGGGGGAAGGGACAACTGGCCCTCCGCCCCCGCCCCCGCCCCCTCTGAGATACCCAATCACTTCTCGTCCTCCAAGCAGTAGGCTGTTCCCTGCCACTCCGATGCTGTTCCCTCCTGCAAGAGCCTTCAACGCCTTTTGGATGGAACGCACTCCTTTTCACCCTCAGGAAGAATTTCCTCCAGGAAGTGCCCCTGACTAGGCGAGTTGGGTCACCTGACTCCTGCTTCTCCCTGTGTGGCCCTCTGTGTCTGCTGTCACTCCATTACCCACCTGCCTCCCCCAGGGTGGTGTCCCATGGCCCCTGGGCACCCTAGCAGGTGTTGGTGTGTGTGCAGGAGGGGCCCCAGACAGAGCTTACCTTGCGGGCTGGGCAGAGGCGGGGGTGGCGGGCTCTGGAAGGGCGGGTAGGGTGGCTTGCTGGGGAGTGTGGGGAAGGACTGGCCCCCTGGAGAATGGCTCTGGGACGATGGTGGCAGCGGTGGCGGCCCGAGCCCCTTCAGTGGGCTGACCATGGGCGAGAGGAGGCCAGGTCCCAACCTGGAGAACAGGGACAGCCGTGAGCAGGATGGGCTCTGGGAGAAGTGAGGGCCAGAGACATGGCTACCCTTGCTTGCTTCCCTCCAGCAATGGGGGGCTCACTAGCTGGCTTGCTCTAACTTGCAACAGTACAGTTAGAAGAGGAAGATTTAATGCCTATGTTCAAACTGGAATTAAATTTTTAAAATCTTGTAAGTATTAGAGCCCCAGAGAAATCAGTGAAGAAAAACTTCTATCTGGCATTGAGAACTGAGAGCAAGGAACAGAGGTGATAAGCACGACCTCTGGGGTTGACAGAACTGTGGTTAAAACCTCGTCAGCTCTCACTGGCCACGTGACTTCGGGCAAGATGCTCAATGTCTCTGAGCCTTGGTTTCCTTCCTGGGCTGTTACATTCTCTACTCGACACACAGCAGCTCTCATTACCCAGGGCCGGCCGGACACTGACTGGGCGTGCCGCTCTGGCCGCGGGGCAGCCGCAATGCAAGCCTCGGCAGCTCCTCTGCCGGAGAGCATCCCGTGGCACCGGCGGCCACCGTTCAGGGAGCCTCCGCCTGCGCCTGCGAGAGAGGTTCTTGTGTCCTTCTCACAGGTCAGAAAACCAAGTTCAGAGAAGTTGCCAAAGTTAGTCTGGCCACACAGCACTGACATGCAGTTATGGTGAGGGTAAAATAAAGAAGGCGAGGTAGACCAAATACTGGTATGAGGTCAGTACATTCTTAGTCACTTGGTGAATCATCGTCATCCAGATGAAGGGCAGGCAGATCAAACCTGCCAGGTAGGTCTGATGTCCAAGGTGGCCGTCACTGCCCTGCCCAGTGTGCCTTCGGTGGCCCCTGTCTCTGCCCCTGGCCATCTCTCCTCCACTGGAATCCATCCTGCAATGGGGCCTTCATCGCCGCCCGCCGAGTGGGCCACCTACCTGGACCGCACGTTCCTGTAGACCAGGCAGTGGCCTGTTCACAGGGGCCGCAAGCTCCGCCGGACCTGGGGGCTCCCGGGGGCGGGTCTATGCGGCGTCACGTGTGTTGCAGGAGGGACAGAGTGAGAGCTCGGTCTCCATTTTCGTGTTTGCCACATGGATTCGTTGGACCATCGATTAAAATACATGCGAATTCAATGTCACAGCTCCGGGTGATCTTTGCAGGTGAGGTGTGTTCCCCTGGCCCGCCCTCCAAGACACGAGGTATTAACGGGACAGACCAGCGACTCTCCGAGGAAGCAGGACTATCTTGAAACGGGGAGCAGGGATTTGGGGAGAGCTCGGTGGGCTCCATGTCTGTGGCTCTGCAGGGTCCCTCTCTGCTCCTTCCATCCCAGGCGCCCTGCTGCCTCCGTCCCTCCACTGCGCAGTCACCATCCATCGTCTGGGACCCACCGCTGTGCGCGCTCTGAGGCAGCAGAAGGGGGCGCTCCGCGCCGCATCCCAGCTCCCTAGCCCAGCATCTGACGCCCTGCAGGCACACTTCGGCTTCCTGGAGTTAACGAACTGAATCCTCATCGAGGTGCCATGAGCGAATCATCATTACCGGTTACATTAATATCTTTAGGCCTGTCTCATGGGGCCGTCCGGCGGGCCAGGGTCTTCCACCGCCCTCTGTCAACAGCAGGGGGTTGCGCACAAGCCGCGTGCCCTCGCAGCCAGCTTTCCTGGCCGAGGTCGGGCCAAGGTGTGGCCAGGAGGGTAGATCTTTCTTCGGGCCTGCTGGGTGGTGCCCACCTGCCTCTTGGTCATCCCAGCCTGGCTCCCACACACGCCAGCTCTCGCCTGGTTTCCTGCCGGCCCCTGCCTGCGGGGAGGGCCAGGTCTCGGTCCTCAGTCCCACGGCGCTCAGCCCTGGGCCTGGCCCCCAGCCAGCAGCTGGTAAATACCAGCAAACTGGTTCTGAATTGTTCGGCTATGACACCCAGAGATTAACAGCCCTGCAGAATTAAGGAGAACCTGATCTGAAGGGGAAAAACATGCATTCCCAAAGTTTGTTTTCCCTGTCTTGAACCTGCCATAAAGTCACATCTGCCACCTTCACAGCCAGTGAAATTGAACAGAACACGGCCCTCTCCGCGGCAGACGTGAGGCCGAGCTTACGCTGCTCCACCTGAGCCCTTGAAAGGGAAGAAAGCTCATCTGGAGCGCCTCTTCTGAGTCATGCAAATGACTCCTAAATCAAATATTTTTGCTCCAATTGGAACCTATAAAAATTAATATAAAACCTCACTGGCCTGGCAGACTTAGGGCTTCATACCTCGTACGGGCCGGGGTAAAATACCACCCTATTCGGTGTCTGCTCTTAGCCAGAATAAATAGATTTGGTCATGAAGTCAGGCCCTCTTAGCATATTTTTGAGTGAATCAGATAATTCTGTCAAGCTATTTAAATGTCCCAGCAAACCGCCAGGGAGCTGCGAGCGGCCTTCCCTGTTGACTTTGGCTGGAAGGGGAGGCTGAAGGCCTTTCCCCCGCCTCTTCTCAGGGGCTGAAAAAAGAAACCCATTCAGGCTGGGCCTGGTGTCAGGAGCGAGGGCCCCTCTGTCCCGCGGCCCGGAGGAGCCCGGGCGCCTGGTGGTTGGGGTGACTTGCGCCCCGGCTCCTGCAGGCACGGGTGGGCGGGCGAGCCGGGGGTCCGTCTCGATCTTGTCATCACTCTGCCTCTCGTTGCAGGAATTCTTGACGGGCACTTACGCAGGCGGCAGGCAGGTGATGAATGAGGCAGAGCAGAGTGCACAGGCCCAAGTGGGGAAAGGCCTCGGTGGTTTATTTTTCTTTGGATGGAGATGTTTGGGGCTGGCTGGTGGGTGAGCAGGTGGCTTGAGCCGGTGGGTGGGGGGCGGGTGTCCATCGAAGCTGTACCAGGTGGCACGTGCAGAGTCGGGCACGACCAGGGTCTCACTGCCCTCCTCCAGGAGGGGACTGTAATGCTCACTTTACAGAAGCGGGGCTCAGGCTTGGTTTTCTGGGTTCCCCTTGCACCCCATCAGGCTGCCTCTTTGGCTCTCCACAGCCTCCCCACCACAGCCCCTGAACCCATGAACGGCACTTCTGCCCACCCACGGGCTCCCCACAATCATCTCTCCCCTCTCCGCCAGCCAGAGTTTCCCTAAATCCTTCTTGTTCCAGGTCACTAATGCCTTCTGGGGGTTCTTCCTGCCCACCCACCAGCCCTGGCGCAGGCTGGCACCCACCCTCGGTTCGATGCTGCCCCTGGCAACCTAGCCCTCGCTGCAGGCCTGGAGTTCACATCTCCAAGCCTGACCACATGACGGCTCAGAGAGTGTCCGTGACCGGCCTCCCGACCTGGCCCCCGTGACCTATCTCCAGAGCCTGTCAACGCATGGGAAGATTCCAGTTTCCCAGAACACACCGGGCTCTCACCACGCCTGCCTTCACTCGTGCTTCCTCCTTCCCCCCAACCTCTCCACTCAGCCAATGCCTACTTCACCGTGGAGGCCTGGCTTAGCATCCCCTCCAGGAAGCCTTTCCTGCCACCCTCCCCCACCGCACTGGGTCTCGCTTTCTTCTGCTTCCTTCCCTCAGAGCATGTTGGTGTCGTCCACCCCTGCAGGTCTGTCCCTCTCACCTCCTCACAGGGAGCTTCCCCGGAGCTGGGATCGTGCGTGGCACAGTCCTGCCCACGCCAGGGGCTTTGCTTGAACTTTGAATAAAGGAGGAGCAGAGTTAGGGGCCCTGGATGACAAATTTGGTGATAAAGCCAGGTCGGCCCCAGGCAGAGGCAGGCCAAGGCTTTGCTTGGGGAGGAGGAAGGCTCTGGAGATAGGCCTTGGGGACAAATTTGATCAAATCCTGCTGGCAATAACTGAAGGTGGCAGGGAGGGCAGGAGGCAGGGCAAGGAAACAGATTTTGGCAGCATGAGCGGCCGGCAATTAGCACATTCACCATTTCCAGCCAATTAAGTGACCACAATGGGAACCACATTGAACGCAGGAGGAGGCCACCCCTCCCTGCAGTGATCCCGCGGTAAGGGCTCCTGGACAGCCCTGCAGGCCTGGCAACGGGCACAGTTGCAGTGGTGGCATGGGGGTGAGGCCCAGGTGGGCATCTCTGTAGTGGGTGGTGGGCAGTCTGCTCACCAAATGCACGGTGTGAGCCAAGGAGAAGCAAGAGTGTGGCTCCCGAGGGGCCTGGGTGTGGCGGCCCGGAATGCAGGGGTTGGGTGAGGACACAGCGTCCCAGGGCCAACCCCACCGGAGAGGAGAGCGTGCTCAAGGTGAGGCGTCAAGAAGCCCCGGTGCCCATACCATCTACCAGGTAGGGCTGCTGCGAGGCCCCGGGGAAGCCGTGCATAGAAAGAGGCCGGTGCAGACGCGGTGCCTAGTCAAGTGCTGCCTACGCGCTGGCCATTCTCATGGTCAGTGACAACCAGTCAGTGTGAGGGGCGCCTGCCTCCTCTGCCTGCCACGCAGGTCCCCCTTAGTGCCCTGCAGGAGGGCTGGCCTGCTGTACGTACCCATCCCTGGTGCTCTCAGCCGTGGACAGAGGGGACAGATGGTGGGGACCTGTGGCGGCGTCCAGTGGGTGGTGCCTGGAAGGGACGTCGTGCGTAGGGGGCAGAATGCCTGATGTGAGCCTGTTATGGGGGGTGACGGAGCCGGGATACACACCTGCAGGGAAGCAAACAAATATCGCTGGGCTTCGGCCACTCACTAGAGACGGCTGCGGACGACCCGGGAGCTGTGTGCCTGCTTACGAGAAAGGCGAGACGGGGAACAAGCGATGTTGTGTGACTAGAAGGCAAGGGGCCCCAACAGGGAGAGGACAGTTCTACGCTGCTCTGCCCATGCCTTGGCCACAGGGCTGTGTGCAGAGCCGAGGCCCCCGGACCGCAGAGGCCAGGCGAGGAGCCATCAGAAGCATGGGGCAGTCAGGCCCCGTAGGGGGGGGTGTGTCTTGATTGAGATGAGGGAACTGTATGAAAAAGGCTGCCTCAAATCTCTGGGGCTGTTCTGGGAAAGAAGAGGCTGGCTCTGTGTATCTGCGTAGCCCCAGAAGCAGACAGGGGTCCCGGATGGAGAGAAGCAGGCTGTGGCTCAGGGCTCGGCTGCGCCCTCCGACAGGCCAAGCTGCTGTAGGCTGCCGTGGGGAAAATGAATGGCCGTCATCCTGGAGGTGGGCAAGCAGAACCTGGATGTCCACTGTGAGGCGCCCCAAAGAGAGCATGACCGAGCTAGCTGATGGCAGGCTGGCCTGGGAGGACTCTGAGAAAGGACGTCACAGCGGCTGTGCACTGCATGAGCGTCCCAACCAAGGACAGCGGTCAGATTCTAGAACCCCCGCAGGTTGACATCCCCTTTCTCACCTCTTACCCCACCAGTCTCACCATCGTGGGGAGAGTAAGTGGGTTAATGAATCGGACGGGCACTAGGTCATCAGATGTCGCTCCAGCAGCCCACCTGAGGGTCTGAGTGTAGTTACCGAGGACAGTGATTCACCACGAAACCCCAACTAAAAAGGAGAATGAACCCCTCTGGGACTGGGGCCTGAGAGGGACAGAGAAAGGGTTGCGCATTTCTGACATCCCTATTTTATCTGGAAAAAATGCGGCCAATTTTGCACTCTCTTTTAACCTGGTCATCTTTATTTGACTTTTAATAGAAATTGGCATCATTTTCGCAGAAATCGACTCATCAAGTCGATGCCCTGGTCAGCCCCAGAGCTGCATTGCTGTGTCCGCGCCAGCTGGTCGGAGCTCAGCGGTTGTTCTCGGTGGGTTGTAACAACCGGTGAGTGCGCGGGCCAGCTGCTACGTTTCAAACATTTTGGTCACAAGGGAGCCAGACACAAGGCTTTTTTAACACTTCCTGAGGACCATCTGAGAACACGTCACACTCTTTCATGGATCGGGTAAAGGATGGACTTCTACCTTCTCAGATGTTTTGGGCTCCAAGGCTCGCCCTCCCTGGGCTGGCCCTGACGGCCGGGCCCGCAACTCAGGGAGCTACTGCAAGGAACCGGGCAGGCCTGTGGCAGGGAGGGCAGGCACAGCGCCTTAGGTGGCATGGCAAGGAGCAACAGAAGGGAAACTGTGGAGGTGACAATGGGGAGCAGGAGGTGACAATGGGGAGCAGCAGTGGCAAAGTGGAGACTGTGCTCCTTAAGGCCTTTCCAATGAAACTGTTAAAAAACAAAACAAAAATGAAATACTGTGCCTCTGAGACCAAACCGTTTACAGCCCCAGGCCTGGAGCTGGAGCAGCAGACATCCCAGGGACGGGCTACACTCAGCACGGATGCGTATCATTAGTAACAGTTACTGTTAATTAGGAATATACTATACGTGAGCTATTTTTCCACACTCTTTTCCACACTATGTTTAACCATCTCAATATATGGACAGCTGTCAATAGGGGGAGATAATATGATCCCATTTTAAGGTGAAGAAACTAAGTCTTAAGAACTTTAATGATTCACTGAAAGTTACACACTGGGCAGCTAATCAGGCCTCCTGAGTAACACCAAAAGGAAGTCCATTGAAAGCCGGCCCAGGAAATAGCCCGGGGCTCCAGATCGGAGTGTGGCCTGGATGTCTGGCTAGAGGCTCCGGTTCAGGCTTCGTGTGGGCTGGCTGGGAGACCCAGGGCTCCGAGTGGGCTCCCGAGGGCCCTCTGCCTCTTGGCCCCGTCCTTACCCTGCCTGGCTGAGGGGCCTCTGCTCACACGGCAGCACCGCCCGCCCACCCATCCCATCCACCACTCCCTCAGCCACACACCTTCCCCAGCTTGGTCCGGAAGGCCCCGGAGGGGATTTCTATGGATGGAGCTGGCTCGGCGCTGCTCCCGGCTTGCTTCTCTCACCACGTTTGCTAGCACAGCCTCACCTGCCACCTTGAACCAATTTGGGGGCCTGGCAGAGCGGAAGGCCTAGAGTCCTGATAAATCCTGCTGCCTCTCCCTCAGCCATACTGACCACACGCCTCTCACGCCCTCACTGCCATGGGTCGGCTGGAGGAGGCCTGCCAGGGAAGCTGCTGAGGGCTTCCCGTGCAGACAGCAGGTCCTTCCTTACGGGACACAAGCCCACGAGAGCTTCCTAGAGTCAGACCATGAGAGTTCAATGTCACCCTCCCCAGCTCCTCCCTCGCCCTTGCCTCTCCGTTCAGGACTCTTCTACCCTAACGCTGCTTGAGTCTCCCCCCTGCTCTCCCCAGCCTATGCTCTGCCCGGTCCAGGCCTCTGTCTGTCCTGCCCCTGAGGATGAACACAGGGTGGGCATCTGAGTGTGTGGGCGGGGCTTGTTGTGCATGTGAACAGACAGTGGGTGGAAACGAGGGAGTCACTACATCGGGAGGGGCGGTGAGAGTGGGGATGCCATGGGGCCTGCCGGCCTCCCCCCAGAACGTCCCACGTCGGGCTGTAAATCAGCATCATCAATCATCAGTGGTGAGCGCTTCACCTCTGGCCTGAACATCTGTTCCCAGCTGTGCCTCAGGCGTGTGCCCGGCGGTCCACAGCAGAATCTGGCAGCCGAAGCTTAGGAGACCCAGAACTCCTGGGTTTGCAGGCTGCCTTCCCTTCCTGCTGTGCGAGACGGTGCTTAAGGTCAGGGACCAGCAGAGGGCCTAGCACACAGTAGATGCTCAGTTTGGCAAAGTGTAGCCTTAGCAGCAGAGAGGCAGACTATTTGGTTAAGGGCACAGCCAGCTAGCAGGGAGCCTGGGCCCAGATCAGGCCTCTGCCATTTTCCTGGCTGTGGATCCTCAGCAAAAAGTGGCCTAACCTCTCGCACACCAAGTCTCCTCATCTGGGAAGGGAAGGGCATCCTAGGCCTCGCTTTCGGAGGGTTACGTTAGTTGCCACATGCCTGCATAGTGCCTAGAACAGCTCCTGCACATGCTCAGTCCGTGCTGGCGGTGGCACTGCTCTGAGACGGGTAAGTAAATAGTCACTGTTCTCATCACCATGAGCCACAACAATGATAATGACGATGACACAATCATCAGTCACATGGGGTCTGTCTGGTGATCTCATCCACATCACATCTGTCATCACAGGAGGTCTGAAGCTCACGGCAGGAGACACCGCTCGCTCTCTGTCTGAGCGGGCCTGGCCAGTGCACACGCCCCGTGCTGCCTCGTCCGTGGTGCTGCCTCCGCGCCTCTGCTTCTCATGGGCAGCCTGGGCTCCTGGGGGTTGACCGAGATGATGTTTGCAAAGTGACCGGCCCAACCGAAGGCTCAAGAGGTGGTCATTGCTGGTGCTGACCCCTGTCCCTGAGACCAGCCCTGGGCTGGCAGCTTGGGGAAGAAGCTTCCCACCTGGATCTGCTAAGGACTTCTGACAATCTTAGGTCCCTCCTCCTCCAGCCCAGGCCTGAGTCCCCCCAGGGTGAAAACGGCAGGCCTGCAGGACAGCTGCTGCAGGGCGGCCATTGCAAATAGCCACAGCCCTCTTTCCTGCTGAGCCTCAGAATCCTGCTCAGCACAGAGTGCTGCGTAGCAAACCTTCATCCCGGGGCTGGGTCATCATCCTTAAGGCACCTTCTCGCCCTGCTACTTCAGCAACTCTGAGCCTGTGCGAGGCAGCCGCTGGTTGGAAGGAGAAGGGTGTGACCCGTCCTCCGGGGTCTTCGCCCTGGTGGGTCTGACTGTGCTCACACCCAGAGAAAGGGTAAGCACCTCCTCTTCCCAAGGCTGTTTTGGTAAGTGCTTTGGCAGTTTTAAATCTGCTGCTACTTCAATGTTGAGAGGAAAGAATAAAAAATTGGAAAATAAAAAATGTTTAAAATGGCTGGAGTAATTCAAGAAATCCCAGAGGGTGGGAAGAGCTTTCTGCTCCGATCCTGCGGTTTCTCTGGGGGGAGGGGGGAGAGAGAAACTTCGTCAGCTGGAATCCACAGGCCGCACTGCCCTGATCCGGGCCGGATTCCTAGGCCAAGCAGCCAGGAACTGGCGGGGCCCGAGACCGGCCCCGTGGCTCGTGGCAGTGGCTGGGACGTACAGGCTGCCTTGGCTGGACCAGAGGCTCTGAGTGTCTGGCTGGATGGGCCTTCAGGGGCTCAGGGTTTCGGGGGGGATGCGTCTCTGGGTCACAGAGTTAAGCACACGAGCTGGAGGTGGTGATGGCCAAGTTGGTCACCCGCTCAGAGCCTAGGTTTTCTCCTCTGAGGTGAGGAATGGCGGTGGGGAGTCCACGGGCCAAGCTGAGGCCCAGGCCTGAACCCCAAGGCAGGCCCTGAGGGAAGTGAAGGAGCTGCTTCAGTGATGAGGGGGTTGGCGAGGTGGGAACAGAGGCTGGGGGGAAGAGGGAGCACAGGCCGTCCAGGGAACTGCGTGCAAAGTGCCAAGGGTGGGCCAGGAGGCACCACGCTGCCTAGGCCCCAAGAGGCCCCGGAGGCCAGGCTGAGAGGAGCCTGGGCTTCAGCCCATGGGCCACGGGAAGCCACAGGAGAGTGTGAAGGAGGGCATCCTTCAGCGAGTCTTGCTGATATGAGCCCTGGTGGCCCGCAGAGCATCCCTGTCTTCCTGCGGGGTGGGGCGGCAGTAAAGGGCCCTCCAGGCGTGGGCCTGGCCCTGCCTCTGGCCATGCCTACCTGGGAGCAGCTCCTGGCCCAGGGCTCGGCCACCCTTCCCATCACCGTCAGTCAGCTGTGCAGACGCCTGGAGCTGCTGCAGGGCCAGACACTCGGTCAGGACGTCGGCCTCAGTATCAGGGCCTGCGTGCAGCTGGAGAGCAAGCACAGGGACAGAAGGTATTGTTAGCATGAGGCCACCTGCCCTCCAGTGACCCTGGCTTTGGGGGACAGGGCGGGACGGGCAGTGGCCCCAGGGCAGGCCCTTCACCTCACAGTGCCTCATTTGTAAAATGGAGCCTATCGTGTGCCTTGTGAAGGCGGCGTCAGTTTGGGGGGGGG
>PVJI01016751.1:0-37486 GCA_004026765.1 Micronycteris hirsuta
ACCTCAATCTTCACATGCTCCAATTATACATTTTTATATTCCCTTTGGATATGTAGTAGTCTTTGCAACTTTGGTATATAATATTCATATCCATCCCATTGCTGAAGTCAAAACTCTAGGAGAGTGAGTCAGAAGCAGGAGGTCTACCAGGGCGGACCAAATATCTGGTTAGACCAACACCAGGGCAGGACAATAAGTAAAGAAACACAGACTTCCTCTCTTGCCTTCATTTCCATCAATTCCTGTTTTCCCAGTGACCACTCAGTTCCCAGAACTGGGATATGTAAAGCAGTAAGACCTGGTGGCATTCTTGACATCTGAGGGCTAGGACCCAGAAACAGACATGCACTATACATGTGACGATCCACACTACAGGGAGACACCAGAAGGAGGTGTTCAGCTTTGCTGTTAGCTCACTCATCCAGGAGCTCTAAGGCTCCCTAAGCTCAACTTCTTCCAGACCAATCACAGCAAAATTCCTGGGGTGGGACCAGGCATAGGATTTCTGAAGCTCACTCAGGTAACTCGAACTTGCAGCTAAACTTGAGAACACTAGGACAAGGGGGCATATAACACAGGAGAGCAACACAGAGGACAGAAAATGATTCTGCCTAGGAGTAGTTTATGACTGGAGAAATGGAAGGAAAGAGAAATAACATTAAAAGGAAAGACAGTAATACACCATCCACATGATAGGCTACACATGACACACCTTTATTATACAGACGTAGCGCTTGATGGAGAAAATGTTGGGAAATGAAATGCTCGAGTCTAAGTCCAATTGCTCAAGAGAACTGTGGACAACAAAACAACTGTGAGAGCAGCCCTCTGCGGACACTGATGCTCAGATCCAAGCAGAATGGAAAGATTCCTGAAAAGACTAGAGAAACACAGATATGCATGAGAAAAGCCACAGTGAGAGAGGGAGCACGGATCTGATGGGAAAATAAGGGTAAAATCTGAGGCTGAGGTGTATATGTGAGTGAAGGAATGACATTTTTAAAATCTGATTTTCTGCTAACAAAGTGTTATACAACCTCACTGTAAGAAATTTAAAAAGATAAAAGGAAAAGAAAGACATTCCTTCCACAAAGCAAAGGAAACCATCAGATTGAAAAAGCAGCCCCTGGCTGGTGTGGCTCAGTGGATTGAGTGCTATACTGTAAAACAAAGGGTCTCCGGTTCGATTCCCATTCTAGGGCATATGCCTGGTTTCTGGGCCAGGTCTACAGTGAGGGGTACTTGAGAGGTGACCATACATTGATGTTTCCCTCTCTTTCTCCCTCCCTTCCCCTCTCTAAAAATAAATAAAATCTTTTTCAAAAAGAAAGAAAAAGCAGCCTATGGAATGGGAGAGAGTATTTGCAAACCACATATCTGATGAGTTAATATCTACAATATATAAATTACTCATTAACTCAATGACAGAAAAAAAACAATCCAATTTAAAAAAACAGGCAGAGGAATTCAACAGACGTTTTTCCAAAGAAGACATCCCAATGGTCAACAGGTGCATGAAATGGTGCTCAACATCACTAATCATCAGGGAAATGCAAATCAAAACCCAATGAGATATCACTTCACACCGGTCAGAATGACTATTATCGAAAAGACAAGAGATAACAAGTGTTGGTAAGGATGTGGTGAAAAGGGAACCTTTGTGCATTGTTGGTGGAGCCACTGTGGAAATCAGTATGAAAGTTACCTGAAAATCAAAATTAGAACTACCTTATGACCCAGTAATTCTATTTGTGGGTATATATCCAAAGGAAATAAAAAAGGATATTGGCTGTCCTGGCTGGTGTAGCTCAGTGGATTGAGCGCAGGCTGCAAACCAAAGAGTCGCCAGTTCTATTCCCAGTCAGGGCACATGCCTGGGTTGCAGGCCAGGTCCCCAGTGGGTGCCACGTGAGAGGCAACCACACATTGATGTTTCTCTCCTTCCCTTCCCTTCTGTCTAAAAATAAATAAATAAAATATTTTTTTAAAAAGGATATTGGCTGATTTCCTGTCAGGATGGTGGCACACACAGATATGACTCACCTTGTCTCACAATCACATCAGAATTACAACTAAAATATAGAAAAACCATTATTCAGTACCATCAGACTGAATTGAATGGAAGTCTGAGAACTATGGAATTAAAGAAACCACATCCATCCAGACTGTTAGGAGGGGTACAGATGTGGAATGGCTGGTCCCACACCCAAATGTAGTGGGAAAAAATTCAAGAAGAATATCAGGAGTGAGGACAGCACCATACCAGGCCCCCAGCCCAGGGTTCCAATGCCAGGAAGGTAAGTCCCCACAACTTCCGGCTGCAAATACTAGAGGGACTGAGTAAGTGAAAAAACTTCTGGAGCCCCAATCAGTTCTTCTTAAAGAACCCACAACACATACTCACCTACTCAGACTCATTCCCTCTGAGCTCCAGCACTGGGGTAGCAGCTTGAAAGGCACCAGTGGAATACTGGGAGAAACTGAAGTGCATGGCATCAAGGCAAGCAGAGGCCATCGTTTCTTTTCTAAACCCGCCACCCACAGAGCCACCAAGTCAGTAATCTGGTGCCATAGCTGAGACTCTATCAACCTGACTAACTGTTTGATCCAACTTGGAGAACCCCAGAGACTCTGCCCCACTGAACTTACCAGCCCACACATGCTGCTTTTCCATATGAATGGCTGGTCTTGGCTCAAGACTACACACTTCCTACATCCTATCAGATAAGCAACAGCTGGCCTCAGTGAGCCCCAGGCAAGGCATTAGCAGCAGCCAGCCCAGATTCACAGCTTGGCTTTACCTTAGAATCTCCAAGCCAAGCACAAGTAGCAGCCATCTCAGACTGCTTTATAGCTCAGGCAGTGTGGCCCTGGGCAAAACACAGGTGGGGGCTGACCTTGGACTGCACCACCCAAGAAACCCCAGGGCCAGCGAACCCAGCAGACAGCTACAGACCACATCAAAGCACCACCACCCTGCCCCTGAACAGCTGATTCTCCAAGGACAGCAGAGGTTGGTGGTCAGTGGTCACAGCCAATCCTTGCGTCTGACTGGCCTGAGTAAATCCCACCCATTGATCTGTCAACAGCAACCAATGCTCAACTACAAAATGAGGGTGTACTCAACCCACATAAAGGGTGCACCTAGAGTACCCAGCTTGGGTGACAGGGGACACTGTCCCACTGGCCCCTACAGGACACCTACTACATTAGGCCACACTACCAAGACACGGAGTCAAAGCAGCCCTACCTAATACATAGAAACAAACACAGGGAGGTTGCCAAAATGAGGAGACAAAGAAATATGGCTCAAATGAAAAAACAGATCAAAACTCCAGAAAAAGAGCTAAATGAAATGGAGATTAGAAATCTATCAGATGCAGAGTTCAAAATAATCGATGCTCAAGGAACTTAGTGAGGACCTCAGCAGCATAAAAAAGATCCAGTCAGAAACAAAGAATATTCTAATCAAAACAAAGAATAATTTACAGGGAAACAACAGTAAAGTGGATGAAGCCAAGAATCAAATCAATGATTTGGAACATAAGGAAGAAAAAAACAACCATGTAGAATGAGAAGAAAAAAGAATCCAAAAAAATGAGGACAGTATAAGCAGCCTGTGGGACAACTTCAAGAGGTACAACATTTGTATCATAGGGATGCCAGAAGGAGAAGAGAAAGAGCAAGAAATTTAAACTCTATTGGGAAAAATAATTAAAGAAAATCTCCCTAATTTGGCGAAGGAAATAGACATGCAAGTCCAGGAAACATAGGGTCCCAAACAAGATGGACACAAGAGGCCAACTCCAAGACACATTATAACTAAAATACCAATGGTTAAAGAAAAAGAGAGAACCTTAAAAGCAGCAAGAAAAAAGAAGTTAGTTGCCTACAGGGAAGTTCTCATAAGACTGTCAGCTGCTTTCTCAAAAGAAACTTTGCAGGCTAGAAGGAACTGGCAAGAAATATTTATGAAAAGCAGGGCCCTTCAGCCAAGATTGTTCTACACAACAAAGCTATCATTTAGAATTGAAGGGCAGATAAAATGTTTCCCAGACAAGAAAAAACTAAAGGAGTTCATCATCACCAAACCATTATTATATGAAATGTGAAAGGGACTTATTTAAGAAAAAGATCAAAACTATAAACAATAAAATTGCAAAAATACATATCTATCAACAATTGAATCTAAAAAACAAAGTAAGCAAACAAGAGGAACAGAGAGAGAATCATGGATATGTAAAGCGTTTTCATGGTTGCCAGATGGGAGGGGGTGTGCGGTAATGGGTGAGGAGGTGAGGGGATTAAGAAGTACAAATAGGTAGTTACAGAACAGCCACGTAGATGTAAAGTACAGCACAAGAAATGGAGGGGCTAAGAACTTATATGCATGACCCATGGACATGAACAAGGTATGGGGATTGCCTGGGGGGTGCTGGGTAGAGAGGGGCAAAGAGGGAAAAACTGGGAAAACTGCAACAGCATAATCAATAGAATATAATTTAAAAATAAAATAAGAATATGGAAGAAATATCTGCACTCCCATGTTTATTGCAGCTTTATTCACAATAGCCAAAGTATGGAAACAACCTAAGGGTCCCCTGATAAATGAATGGATAAAGTTGCGGTACATATGTATAATGGAATACTATTCAGCTATAAGGAAGAAGGAAATCCTAGCATTTGCAACAATATGAATGAACCTTGAGGGTATTATAGTGAGTGAAGTAAGTTAGAGAAAGGCAAATACTGCATGGTAGCACTTATATGTGGAATCTTAAAAAAAAAATAAAAAAAACCCCTCAAACTTACAAAAACAGAAAGTAGAAACATGGTTGCCAGTTATTGCAGATTGGGAGAAATTGGGAGAGAATAAAATTGTACAAACTTTCAGCTATGAGAATAAGGTCTGAGGATCAAATGTGCAACATGGTGCCTATAGTGGTAAACACTATATTGCAGCAATTTTCAACTGCTGTGACTATTCAGTCAGGGGCACTGACCTCTTTTCCTTTAGATTGTCAAATTATAAAATGACAACAGCCAACACAACAATAACTGTCTGGTGTGCATGAATAAATTATACCTCCTTTATTGTCAGATTGACCAAAAATGTGATACAGTTTTGGTAGTGCTACAGAATTTTAGTAATTACTTCATGGGTGCCATGAGATGAAAAAGGCTGAAAATCGCTATTGTATTATATAAATAAAATTTGCTAAAAGAGTAGGAATTAAATGTTCTCAAACACATAAGGTCAAGGATGTTTTATTAAATGATGGGCAAAATCCTTTCACAAAAAATTTTTAATAAAAAATTAATTTAAACAAAAAAATACATTCCTAAAATATTCTTTCCATTCTTTTCCCCAATATATGTACATATCACATTAAAAACAGGGGAGGATCACACCATATAAAGACTTTCGTGTTCTTCCAATATCCTTCCATCCTTCATAATGCTTCACCACTATGACAAGCTTCTTTACAAATGAATCTGTTCTTTTTTTCTTTTATCCTGGTTCGATTCTCAGGATATAATTGCCAGATCAAAGATGATATGCATCCTTTCTAGATTTAGACACATTGCATTTTAGAGAGTTTGCTTTCTCACTGACAGAAGTGCAAATGTGTCTCATTCTCTTCTCATCATCATTGAACATTAACTAATTTTTAGTAATATATTAGACAATGCATCGCCTCATTCTTAAGAATGTATTACTAAGGTCACTTATATGCCTTGTAGTTCTTCTCCTGATGCTCTGTAGAGTTCTTTTTGGTCAAAAGGAAGGTGCGGAGCTGGTTTAGGGAGCTGTGGTCTTGACTGGATGTGGAGTATATTGATAAGAAATTGGGGGAGAGAAGACGGCAGCACACAAGAGAGAGGCCGAGACAGGGTGTCAAGTTCCCAGGAGACAGGGTGCACTCAAGAGTCCAGAAGGAGGATTTGGCCTTACAGGAGGAGAGAAAACCCTCTTGGTTTTTTGAAAGCAGGACAAGAAGTAAAAATGTGAACAAGCTCAGAGGCTACAGAGAGGGAAGGTTATAGTGTTCCCATCTATGGCCTCTAGGGTACATGGGAAATAGTCATGCCAGTGAAAGGTTTGAAACCACAAGAATGAAAAACCTACTTATCAATAGGTTAATGTACGGTAGGTCTCTAGCAGGGAACTCTCCTACTGATGGAACTGAAAGAGGCCATGTAGTCCAAGCCTGATTTTGTATATAAAGAACTGAAGCCTAGAGGTTTTAAGAGGGTGACCATGATTCCCCAGGAATACCTGCACTAAGTCTAGAATCCTTGGGTATGACTCATTCCACCATATCCTTCCACAACATCCTTCACTCAAGTAAGCAAATTAAGAACAGAGTCTGGGACAAAGGCTGGCAGTCCCTGAGCAACTAAGTGATTTTTTTCCATCAGATTAGGCAGCACATCCTCTGAGAACAGCCCGGCATCCTGATTTGAGAACCCATCACTAACCAGAAAACATTTCTGAAATGGGTAATCACGGCCAGACTCTCAGTGATGGCATGACTCCTCACCAGTCAGCACACATGCTTCTAAGCCTCAGAGGAAAAGCGGCAACCGTTCTGGAGGATGCTGCGACAGGCAGTCTCTTCAGTTATCACCCCTAGTGATGAAAGGCAGGCAGCCATGGGTGTTCTCTCCCAAAGACACATGACAGGAGCAGGTGCCAGATCTTCTCCACAGGCCATTCTGTCTAAGTTGGAGTGTTCCGCAGACCATTCCCCTCCCCTAAAATCTATTTTCAACAAGAATACTTTTAGCAAAGTGATCGCCCTTCATTTGCTCCTATTTCTTCCCTGTTTTTCTCATGTTTGCAAATAATGGTGTCTGTACATTAACCCCATCTTCCCCAACAGATCTTAAAGTCAAATTAAGGTCTAAACTCAAAATCGCTTCAGGACGCATAATTCATTTGATCTGAAAAACATTCTAACTTGATAAAGGAAGGAAGGCCCAGATTTTCACTAGCAAAATGTATCCTTATTCAATTTATTTTATTTGAGGAGAAAGAAGTAACTATTTTGGAAAGGATCCATTGAAAACTTAACAAAACACAAATATTTCCTTAAGCAGCGGGAGTGTATAGCACTTCCCTACAGACGCCTCTGATAAAACAAAATGCATAATCTAAAGCTAGTACTCCGTCCCTCACCTGCTCTTTGATTCAGGGAGCACCTGGATTCCATGCAGAACACCATGCTAAGTACCACAGACTAGAGAAAGAAAGAGGTCTGGGTACGAACCTCAAAGTGCTCATGGGAAACAGAGTTTGGGCATGTTTGAGAGAAACGGACATGTGCAAAACCTTAACATTCAGCCTGAATATACACCCAGAGAACTCACTGCCATATCTACCTACAGCTTTTATTTTCCACACATAGATAGAACAGACAACTGAATGGATACCCTCTCCAATGGCTGCTCTAATACCTTTCTGGTCCCCACTGTTCCTGACTGTGCCAAACGCCAGACCATCCTCTAGGAAAATGCTGGAGCTGCTGCCTTCTGGGACACATCATCCCCCAACAGATTGTCTGGGGTACCAGGGACTTTCCCTCATGCATGGTAAGAGCCACAGGTGGAAACAACACACAAAAGGGCTACTTCAGGAAAAGATCTTTGAGCAATAGGACACACCCCCTATTTACTGTTGAGTGAGACCATACCATAAGCAATCACCTTCTGTAACCACACTCTAGGTTTAAGAAGCTCTGAAAACAATGGGACAACTGTAATAGCATAATTGATAAAATGTACTTAAAAAAAGACTTTATATTGGGAAAAAAAGAATTTACACTGGGGAGATGTTGGTCTAAGCACAGAAACTTCCCATTATAAGGTGAATAACTACCAGCAATACATTGTATAGCATTATGTAACTATAGTTAATAATACTGTACTGTATACTGGGAAGTTGGTTTAATCTTCTCATCATAACAACAATAAAATGGTAATTATGTGAGGTGAAGGATTTATTAACTAACCTTATTGTGGTAAACATTTAGCAATATATATATGTATCAAGTCATCACATCATATAACTTAAATTTATACAATGTTATATGTCAATTATACCTCAATAAAGCTGGAGAAAAAAAAGAAGCTCTGAAAACAAAGGCATCAGTAAAGCTAAAGAAAGCTCCTGAAGAAAATCTCCTTCCCCATATTTTCCTATTAGGCAAAATAAGGGTGTCACAAATAATCTGCTGACATGCTTCGCAAAAAGTGGTGCATCCTGCCTTCTTCCAGGTTGGCAGGGTCACCTTACAAAGTCAGAAAAAACAGTCTGCATTATCCCAGCACTCAATCTGCTGCTGTGAGTCGGGGAGGGACGCAGAGCTGAGCTGCCAGAGAGCTCCCGCTCTTTCCCATCTTCTTTTCCCTCCCAGCGGACAGCACACTGGCCGACACAGGACCTCCTGGGACATGTGGGGCTCCGTGGTAAACCCCTATGGGACATTCTCTTCACCTACCCTTGTGCTCCCAAGCCCTGTTACCTGGGTGAGTGCTGCCTTGAAAGGGAAGTGGCAGTCGCACAAAGTGCTTTTCCACGAGCATCACACAGAGCTCCTAATTCCCAGTCACTAAGTCAGAAATTCTCAGACCACTATTTTGCACAACAACAAGGAGAGCTTGACACTAAATTGTAGGCATGGCAATCAAGAGCATAAAGATTAAGCTTTACTTCCATCATCAAAAGAATATACAATACTTTTAAAGTTGTTAAATATAGGAAACTAGAAATTTATTTTAAGGTAGTATACAATCTACCTTTAATACTTTTGTTAGTTGTCTTCCAGCCTTTCTCATGCATAGGTTTATACGGTTTTAAAAACAGAACATCAGTGTACACGACATTTGGTGTTTCTTTTTAAGAGCCACCACTGTTTTATTGCATTAGCCTTAGTAAAAATCATTTTATGGAACTGCTTTTTGACTTGGCAATTCCACTGCTGGGATTATACCCTAAGAACCCTGAAACACCAATTTAAAAGAATCTGTGCACCCCAGTGTTCACAGCAGCACAATTTATAATAGCCAAGTGCTGGGAGCAATCCAAGTGCCCATCAGAAAATGAGTGGATCAAGAAACTGTGGTACATTTACACAATGGAATACTACACAGCAGAAAGAAAGAAGTAGCTCCTACCCTTCGCGACAGCATGGATGGAACTGGAAAGCATTATGCTAAGTGAAATAAGCCAGGCAGTGAAAGAAAAATACCATATGATCTCACCTATAAGGGGAACCTAATCAACAAAACAAACAAGCAAGAAAATAGAACCAGGGATGCTGAAATAAAGAACAAACTGACAGTAACCAGAAAGGATGGGGGAGAGGGATAATCGGGGATAACAGGGGAAGGAGTAGGAAGGAACATGTATAAAGGACACATGGACAAAGCCTAAGGGGGTAGGTTCAAGGGTAGGAGGCAGGGATGGGTGGGGCAAGGGGGCGTGGTAGGGTGAAAATGGAGACAACTGTACTTGAACAATAATAAAAAAAATCATTTTAAACTAGGTGCATAAGACTGAACTAACTGTATATACAACAGTTTATTTACTAATCCCTAGACTATTAAATAATAATATTAATGTTGTTCTCCATTTTTCGCTCTATTTAATGTAATACTAAGGTGAAAGCTTTGTGTAAAGTGTGTTTGCTTTTTGTGTTTGTGTTGAGGATTTCTTTCTTATGGCGGTTCCCCAAGAGCAATCTCTGGGTCAGAGACACAGACGTTGTAAAGGTTTCCAATCCATCACACTGGTCTCCAGAAGGCTTAGCTTACTAACTAGTCACCACACCTTATCAACACTCTGTACTTTTCAACATTCTTTGTTAATTTGACAATTGAGAAATGGCACTTTATTGTTTTTTTAAATATGCACCTCTTTGATTACTTAGATCAAACATTTTTCCATGTATTCAGATTACCAAAATTAAATGTTTTCCAACCATACTGTCATTTCTTCTATTTGAATTATTTACATATCTTCTTTGTTGCTTAATATTATCAGTTTTGGATAGTTTTAAACAATTACTTTTAACATATTCTTCATATATTGAAAATATTGAGTTCTGCTCTGGCTGGTGTGGCTCAGTGGATTAAGAACCAGCCTGCGAACCAAAGGGTTGCCAGTTCAATTCCCCGTCAGGGCACATGCCTGGGTTGTGAGCCAGGTCCCCATTTGGGAGTGTGTGAGAGGCAACCACACACTGATGTTTCTCTCCCTCTCTTTCTCTCTCCCTTCCCCTCTCTCTAAAAGTAAATAAATAAAATCTTTAAAAAAAAATATTGAGCCCTGGCTGGTGGGCTCAGTGGATTGAGTGCTGGCCTGAGAACAAAGGGTTGCCAGTTTGATTTCCAATCAGGGCACATGCCTGGGTTGCAGGTTGGGTCTCCAGTTGGGGGTGTGGAAGAGGCAACAACACATCGATGTTTCTCTCCCTTCCCCTCTCTCTAAAAATAAATAAATAAATCTAAAAATAAATAAAAATATTGAGTCTTTGAAATTGATTCTGTAAATATCTTTCCCCTGTGTATTTTGACTTTCAGTTTCATGACATTTTTTTTAAATCATCACCTGAGGATATGTTTATTGATTTGAGAGAGAGAAAGAGAGAAGAGAGGAGAAGGGGTAAGAGAGAGAGAAAGAGAAAGAGAAACATCGATGTGAGAGAGAAACATCAATTGGTTGCCTCCCATACACACCCTGACTGGGAATCAAACCCTCAACCCTTTGGGATGACACTCCAACTAACTGAGCCACTTGGCCAGGGCATGAGGTTTTTTGTTTTGTTTCGTTTTTAAACTTGTTTTTAACATTGTACACAGTCAACATGACACCACTATTTTCTTTGGTTGCCGTCTCTCACTTTTAAATTTGGATGGGTATCTTGCACCAGGTATAGATTGTTCTGGTCTTTCTGTGCCCTGACTTTTTAAATATTTAACCCTTGGGCCAGCTGAACATTATGTGGCGGCCGCTTCTCCTCATCCTCTAGCTAGTCTGGCCCTGTCACCTGAGCCTGTCAGCACACATCACCTGCAGGCTTTTACAAACTGTCACAGTAACTGTGGTTTTGACCTTGGGTTTGAGTCCCCCTACCTGTATGGGGTACATGAGTCTGACCCATGCCATACTTCAGCTGCAGCACCAGTCTGCAAACAGGAAACAGTTCCATGGGTGTCGGGAAAGAAAATAAAATAAGGAGGCAGTGCAGGTTAGTTAGGATTTCCTTTCCTCAACCCTGACCTTTAGGTTCCTTTCTCATTTGAGCAGCATCTTCTAGTGGCAGTTTCAACAGTACGGTCCTTGTTTCTAAACAAAATAGAGACCTCATTTATCATCACCTTCAATGAAATGTATGCAAAGGAATAACCATAACAAAGTATATAATTTCTTTCTTAAAATAGACTTATCCAGGAAGACTTTCTCTTCTGCTTCCTAATAATCATGGCCCATGATCACATGCCTGTGGTATATTTCAGGGAGGAGGAAAGTAGGGGTAATGGGTAACTTATATCAATGGTGTGGGAAGAGAGTTCCTTACTGGTGGTGCTTCCTGCTACCAAGAGGAAAGAACATCAGAGAATGCCCCAAGAGGGCTTTGCTGAGATAAACAGGCACCTTCTGAGGACTCACACACCCACTCCCAACCCCTCAAAAATTCCACCCCCACCCCCATGACTGCAGAAATGGTCTGGTTCCTCCACCCTAGGGGAACTGGGTTATTAATAAAAGGTCCAAAGTAATCTTTTAGAAGGTTATTTGTCAATGGAAGCCAGTTTTCACTTCTGGAAAGACATTTCTTTCTTTTTGGCAGAGCAACAGTTTTAAAAATGTCCCCCAGAAACAAACCATTACTCTTGAAGCGGTTTAAAGCTTAAATAAGTTCTGTGCATCTTATCGTAGGAGAAAGTAAAACCCCACAGCCTCTCAAAGTACGGGCAGTGAACTTCAGAGGCCCTCCTCTGTGCAATGTATTGCGTTGGCCAAAAAGTCCATTGCATTTTTTTCTGTACAGTGGCTCTAGCAGTGCTTAGTTGTCTTTCGCTTCATTTGAAACAGTAGTGAGAGAGAGGGTGCACCTGCCCTCTCTCTCACTACTGACCTCAAAAAACAGCAAACACAAAACAAACAACAGCCTTGGAGGCCCAGTGCCTACAGCAATCTCTCACATTCTGCTGCGGGCCCTCCTACGGTCACTTCTAACCTGTATCCTCATTTCCAGGGGACTATCTACACCTGTCATACTAATAACGAGCCCTGATTTATATGGTACATACTCACTCTACTTAGACACCAGATAAAGAGTTAGAAAAGATTAAGGTCTTTCAAACTGGACTCTCTGGTGCCTTCAGAGATCACTGGGGTGGAAAAGGAAGAGGAGGAGGAAGAGGAGAAAAACTGGGAGGATTCTTGGCACTCTCAACCTCACTTCTCCCAGATCCACTCAGTTTTTCTACCTTTCTTTATAAGCTTTTACTTGGAGAAAGGCTCCTGCTACAAGGTGCTTGGAAGCCACAGGATACACAGACTCCAAGGGAATCCCCTCCTGCAGCTATCATTCTGTGGTCTGGTGTTAAAGCTCTGCCTCCTAAGAAAGAGGAAAATGATGGTGTATTGGCCTGGGGGAATTAGCACAGCTTCACAGGTGCCAGACACATACACCTGATAGCCTGATAAACTTTGGGGTCAAGTGACAACAGAGGCTGCGGTAAAGGCACACACCCAACTCCTCAAACACACAAATACATAAAACAGAACAGTATGATTTCGTCTGGAGCCCTTTAGAATTTGAGTTGGTAACAGAACTGTTCAACAATATTCCATTTCTCCTCTTAAAAAGAACATGTCAGGTTCAACTTCCCCAGGAAGTCAGGTATGGTTATGTAACTCATTTTAGCAAAGAAAGGACAAGTGGATGTGGCATGTGTCACTTCAAGAGCCTCAGTGCTATCTGCCATACTCCCCTCTCGTCAGCCTGTGCCCCTGAGTGAGATCAGCGAGAATAAAGCCCCTCATCCTCTGATATAAACATATAGCATGAATGAGAAATCTTTAGTGTTTATTGTTTTAAATACTAAAGAGCCAACCCTGATCAATACAGAGATAGTTCAGATAATATAGAAGGAATGCATTGAGAAGAATTTAGGTACACTAGCCAGTGTTTCCTACAAGTGGTTCCAAAGAAAAGTGGCTCCAAAAGCCGTTTGTTAGACAAACTGTCTATTTCATCTCCCTCCTAAAGTGCCTCAAGTTTTAGGTTCTAAATATCCTGCAATAAGAAAAAGTTTAACTTTATTTAACCTAAAGTTTTCCTACGTGAATCTTCCCATGGAACACACATTTCACGGCTTAGCTACTAACAGCTGGAAAACCACAACTCCAGGCACTTCAGAAAAGTATACATGATTATCAAGATACAAGCATATTCTTAGTAACCAAGTAATAATAAACTCAGAGATTTCCATATCTTGGATAAAATATTATTAATTGTATGATATAGCTACTTTGGAAAACAATCTGGCAATTTCTTACAAAATTAAATACACATTCACTGTATGATCCCTCTCCTAAATATTTATTCAAGTGAATTAGAAACCTATGTTTACTCTGACTTTATTAATAATTGTCAAAAACTAGAAATAACTCAAATGCCTTTCAATGTGAAATGGACATTCTACTATGGTACATCCACACAGTGGAATATCACTCAGGAATAAAAAATGACCAACTGTTGATAGGAATAAGAACATGCATTAATTATAAACATGGTATGCTGAGTGAGAGAAGCCAGACTTAAAGGCTACATACAACGTGATCCAATTTATATGACATTCTGGAATATGCAAAACTATAGGAATAGAAAATTGATTGGTGATTGCCAGGGGCTGGAGGTGGGAGGAAAATATGACAACAAAGAAGCAGAAAGTTTGTTCAGTGTTGACAGACCTTGGATTTTTATATCTTGTATATGGTGGTGGTCTCTTGACTGCAATTATTTGTGAAAATTCACAGATCTAGAAACCAAAATGTTTGAATTACTGTACATATATTAGACCTCAGTAAAACTGTATTACTAACTTAGTTTCATGTAAGAAGGGCCAGATGTGTTTAAGTGACCCCTTTAAGCAACATCAAGGAAAATTAAGGAATTGTTCTTAGAGCCCTTGGTCTCCTTCGCCTTGCTGTATCCAGTTATCTCATCTTTGCTCAGCCAGGTGATCCTACATTTCCCTAAAATACACCATTAGTTAATCACCCCATTCCAAAAAGAAGGGATAGACAGAGCAGAAGGAAAGGGTAGTAATCCATAGCTGGCATCACTTTATGCATAATGATAAAGGTTCCTACTTACAGAGCATCAAGATGTGTGAGGCACCATGCTGTTTCATGCTCCCTCTGTCAATCTTCACAAGCACACTAAGAGACCGTCATAATTATCTCCTATTTACAGACAGGCAAACTAGGGTTCAGAGAAATTAAGCAACTCACCCAGGTTACAGAGTTTGGAAGTGGTAAAGTTATAACTTGAACTTCTTTCTGTACTTCTAGCAACTCGATATTATTTTCCAAGGCTAAAATATGATACCACTATAATGGCTATAAACAACATGATAGATAATACGTGTTGATAAAGATGTGCAAAAATCTGAACTCATACACTTCTAGGAACATAAAATGATGCAGCCACTTTGAAAAACAGACTGGCAGTTCTTCAAATGATTAAACAGAGTTATCAAACGATTCAGCAATTCCATTCCTAAGTATACACCCATGAAAAGTGAAAATATAAGTCCATACAGAACCTTTTTTAAAAATATTTTATTTAGCCCTGGCTGGTGTAGCTCAGTGGATTGAGCGCGGGCTGGGAACCAAAGGGTCCCGGTTCGATTCCCAGTCAGGGCACATGCCTGGGTTGCAGGTTAGGTCCCCGTGGGGGCCATGTGAGAGGCAACCATACATTGCTGTTTCTCTCCCTCTCTGTCTCCCTCCCTTCCCCTCTCTCTAAAAATAAAAATAAAATCTTTAAGAAAAAAAAATTTTATTTATTTATTCATTTATTTATTTATTTATTTATTTTTAGAGAGAAGGGAAGGGAGGGAGAAAGAGGGAGAGAAACATCAATGTGCAGTTGCTTCCCATGTGTCCCCCACTGGGAACCTGACCTGCAACCCAGGCATGTGCCTTGGCTGGGAATTGAACTGGCAACCCCTTGGTTCACAGGCCCGCGTTCAATCCACTGAACTACACCAGCCAGGGCCCATACAGAAACTTATATATGAATATTCACAGCAGTATTGTTGATAATGGTCAAAAGTAAAAATAATTCAAATTTCCATCATCAAATGAATGGACAAATAAAATGTGGTATATTCATACAACAGAATATGATTTGGCAATAAAAAGAACAATTGTTCTAAAATTGATTATGGTGATGAATGCACAATTCTGTGACCACAAAAAAAGCCACTGGATCATACACTGTAAGTGGGAAAATTATATGGCATGTGAATTATATGTTAATGACTGTTTTCAAAACAGTGTATACCCTGCCCCAGCTATAGTAAATCCTACATTGCTAAAAATAAGTAAGAGGAACAAGGAATAGATAATCCAACAGAACAAATAAATCCCAAATATTATGTAGCTGCCTTTAGAATACATGATAAGATATCATTTGGAAGCAGACTAAAAATACTAATTAAATTTTTACTTAGGCTACTGTTAAAATTAATACATTGTCCTTAGCCACTTGTTAGCTGAGAGTAGAGGGTTGCAGCCCTGCTAACCAGTAAATGGAAAGAAGAGAAGAAACAAATATGGCAGAAACCCCCACTGGAAAAATCTATGAACAGACAAAGATATTGACTCTTAATTGACGTTTCTGGCAAAAGAATTCAAGCACTATATGTTAGAATACCAGTGACAGTTGGTCTTCACAATAAGAGAAAAGCATCCTTCCCCAACTAGACACAATTCTAAGGATGCCAATGTTAATGTGGCTGATAATTGCATTAACCTTCTCCTATGGGAGTTCTTTTTATTGTAACACATTTGTCAAAATGTCATCACATCAGCCTGCCTCCCTCTACTCACCCACAAACTCCTCACAGCTGTAGAGGAAAGAGCAGTAATTAGAGCAGAAACAGCCCCTGGGGAGATAACTGCTCTAGTCTCAGAGTCCATCTGAAACTTGTACAAAGATTCTGTAAAGAGACCACTCCAGCAGGGGAGTCAGGCAAGTCATGTGCCCAGTTAAGACAAGACACCTAAAGCTTCTTTAAGGCCAGAGGAACGAACGGTAACTGCATCACAGAAGCCATCTCTCCTGCTCTGTCTGTATGCTGATGTTCAGGAACTGTGAGGACTGAGGACACAACAAAGAGCACTTTTGTCTTGCACTGTCAGCCCAGCCCCCCCACAGATAAGTGTGACCCTCCCTGCTCTCCCACACGGGCCATCCCTTAGCCAGGATGGGAGAAGCCCCCAAAGGGAAGCCAATTGGCCAGTGAATTCCAGGAGATTTAGAAATGAGAATGGAATTTTCTGGTCTTCTTTAAAAATAAATATATTAAATAAATAAACAGAATGTATGGTATATACATGTAATGGAACATTATTTAGCCTTAAAAAGGAAGGACATTCTGACACAGGCTACAGCATGGACAAGCCTTGATGACATTATGTTCAGCGAAATAAGCCAGACACCAAAAGTCAGTGTTATAGGATTGTAGTTATGTGATGAACCTACCGGTATGAGCTATGCTTCATTTTCTGTGTTCCAACGCTCTGACATCTGGGGCATTGCTGACCCTGGAGGCACTGCCCCTCTCAGAGTTAGCCAAGTTCTAGAGGAAGTAAACAACTCATCCATGAGTGTGCCTTCCAAATACAAACCACTCAATCCAGAGCCCACAGCTCCAACCACCAGCTCTGTGGGGCTCTCACACTCTGGACCATTATCCACTTTCCTTAATCACCTCAGGGCCAGCACCAGAAAACTAGGGACAGCCTGAAATCATTCAAACTAGCCAATCATAAAGCTGCTTTCCTGTCACTGCCCTTCCTTCCTTGGAAACCACAACCAAGGCTCTAGCTCACTCCCCCACTGCTTCTGCCTTCTGACTGACCCTGGCGCTTCCCTGTGTGCTCCCCTGTGCCTGGCGTTCCCCTCCTTTTGAGAACTGTAACACACTATCTTTTCGATGGCTGCTATCTCTGTTGATGTCACCACACCTAAATAATAATAAAACCTGTATTAAAATAGTAGAACAGTCAAATTCATAGAGAAATGAAGTAGAACGGTGGTTTCCAGGAGGAGTGGGTATGGAGTGGTTAGTATTTAATGAGTACAGAGTTTCAGTTGCAGATGATGAAGAAGTTTTGGAGACATGTTTGGATGATCGCACAAAAGCACAAATGCACTTAATGTCTGAACTGGACCCTAAAAATAATTAAAATGGAAAATGTTCCATATATGTATTTTAACACAATAAAAATAAATAGATAAACAAACAAAAGGAATATAGCATATACCCTTAATATCATGTGATGAGAAGGATATTTCGTCTCTGTGGTCTTCTTCTCAAAAACCCTTAATGCCAGTCTAATCATGAAAAAAACATCAGGCATATCCAGTTGAGAGGCAGTCTACAAAATGCCTGATCAACACTCCTCAAAACTATCAAGGTCATCAAAAACAAGGAGAGTCTGAAAAACTGTCACAGCCATGTGAGCCTAAGCAGACATAACAAGTAAATATAGTGTGATGGGGCCTTCTGGATGGTATCCTGGGTCAGAAAAAGGGCATTATGGAAAAGCTAAAGAAATCCAAATAGAGTACAGATGTTAGTTAATAATATGGTATCAAATGTACCACACTAATATGAGGTGTTAATAGGGGAAATGGGGTGTGAGGTATATGGGAAGTCTCTCTACAAAATTCACAAATATCCTAAAATAATGAGGACATCAAAAAGAGGGGAAAGAAAGAGGTGGCACAGGGAGATAAAAACACATGCTAAATATCTTCAGACTAACAGACATGTTGTCTACAACAGAATTCATGGCATCTGCTCATTAAAGAGATAATAAAAGCCCTTGAGAGACAGAAATGCACAATGTGACACCTGCCACCGAGCACATTCTGGAGACTGTGAAGACTGCTGGTTGAATTTCTGACAGTACTGTATGCAAGCAGTGCAATGTTTGCCAAACACTGCAAATATGTAGTCTGTATTAGTCTGTAGCATGAAATTTTAACCATTAGAGACATCTGTAAAATCAGGAAAGAGACAAAGTATTAAACTATTTACACACACCAATATCTGGGCACTACCTTCCTACAAAGAAAGGAGAACATGGAGCTGCTCACCACTCTCTGTCCACCCTACTGAGCCAGGACCAACGCCCAATCAGTGCCCACTGTGCTCAGGGTTGGGAAGTAACTGGAGAAGCATCCCAAGCGAAGGTCACCATACATGAGAGCTTGCCAGTAAATGGACTGCAGACACATGCAAATCAAAGGAAGAGACACTGGGAGGGCCCAGAGTGATTGCTGACAGTGAGCTGAAATTCAGGGAAGGAAGCATTGACTTCAGCTGGCCCAAGCAGGACGATCTTCCCAGAAGAAGGATAACTGCAGCTGGGCCTTGAAGAATTGTGTAGTTCTGTTGTCTGTAGAGGACCAGACAATGTGACAGGCAGGGAGGGCAGCATGGGATGAGAGGAGGAGCTGCTGGAAAATGCCACACAGAAGGCCATGGAGCTGGAGGGCACAGCCATGCTAGCTTGAGAGTACTCTTCCAAACAACGATGATACGGATGAAGGTTAGGGACCCAGTCAGACCAGGAACCTCCACATTTAATAGTCCCCGATTTCTCCCCATATCTCCAACCTCAGCACTTTCACTTGACTTGTAACTCTTTTCAAGTTCTTACTATAGTAATTTCCTGGTGTGGGCCTGTATGGTTCACCTTCTTCTGACAACAGCCACCAATTTCCTGTTAGGCAACCGCTCCACTCCCACTGTCATTCCTGAGGCCTGGATGGGATCCCCTTGATGGCCAGAGGGAGTACAGGTCCTGAGTCTAAGCCACTGGCCACCATATCACCAGTTTGCAGAGCCAGCCCAGGGACTCTTCATGTGTTCTGTAGCTGCTGCCATAAGAGATTCTAGAAAGACTTCCAGAAAAGGGATGAAGACACTATACCACCCTGCTCCCAAGGGTGACCCTGGAGCCAACTTGGGGGAGGCCCAGTGTTGTGAAGAAACCAAGTCCTGGTGGCATCATCTGGGCCACAAATCCAGCCCCAACCAATGCCACCTACCTCAGGATGGTCAGTCACCTAAGCGACTGTATCACCTTTCTTTCTTTATTTGGGCTGGTTCAAATTAGATTTTCTATCTCTTGCAACTATAAAAATCCTCATTCATTTCTATAATCTACTACTTCTCTTACTAGGCCATAAACTTCTAGTGCATTACATAATGTTATATACATTTGAGTGTCTGGATCCAAAGAACCAGTATAATATCTTCCATGTGGCAAATCCTACAACAACCTAGGATGGCACCAACTCTCTAAGCAAGAAGAAGCAAAGTGGGAGATAGAGGAGACTCAGGGAAGAGCACTGCCTCACGAAGAAATGAGGAAAAACTACGAGAGACTGAGACACCAAGTCATCCTAAATAACAGAAAGAGCTTAACCTTAAAAGGGCTTAAAAAAGGTCACTGCTGCAGCTGAATTTTGATATAAGTCTTCAGAAGTGACAGGGTGTACTTACCCACAGGGATTGCAACTACCATGCTCTACAGCGGCCCCGTGCAATTCCCGCCCTCGGGGCCCAAGGCATATCCAGGGAAGGGCCGATTTGTAATTAAGTATGACCTTAGCTTTGAAAGGGCCTACAGGATCACATCTGAAATGAGCTCAATGACCTGCTTACACACCTGCTCTTACATGAACTATTAAAGTTAAAAATTTCAAAGGAGCTGATCCCACTCTAAGTTCTTTCTGCAGATGCTGACAAGCAGAACACGGAGTGGGGTTAATGAAACTAGGAGACTGATACAGCTTCTCTATCTGGCAACAACTGCCTCCTTCATCTCCCTCCTTCTAAAAATGAGACAGGATTTTATCCTAAATGAAAAATGACAAAATTAGAGTTAGGTAGAAATATTATTCAGGTTCAAGTCTGTTTCTCATGACAAAGCAATATTCTAGTATTAAAATTACAGTTTGGTGATTTATTGTGTCTAGCTCCAACAACAGGAGATTAGAATAGGGTCTCTTCAAAAGCACACTGGAAGCTTGCCCTTAAATATCGAAGTTCAGAAACGCAAAGACCTACTCTTATTCCCTCCCCATCTGCAATATTTATAGGAAAGAAAGAAGTAATGTGTGATGTTTTGAATTCAAGCAGGTAGGTACTTGGGCATCACACTGGCTGGTCCTGGAGAAGGACTCAGAGTACCCCACATGAAAAACTATTCTCTAGCCCCAGCTTTCAGGTTAGACTCCACATTGTGGGCTTCTGCGCTAACCACCAGACTGGGAAGTTCTCAAGATCCCTAGCAGGAGGTCAGCCTGGTGTACATGTTTAAAGGCAGTGGTTTGTATAAGAACTGCTGAGAAACTTGTTAAAATGCCAATTTTCTGCCTCTGAATTGGGTCTGGGTGGAGTCCAAAGGCCTGCAGTTTTGAAACCATCCTCATTCCCAGCCCCTCCACCCAGTTGAGAGTACAGGGACTTAAGGAACCCCCAGCCTGGCTCCCAGGCATTTCGTAAACTTTTTTTTTTTTCATTATTAAAATAGAGATCTTTGAATCCCAAGTAGCAAGAATGGGATGAGACAGAATCTCACAAGTCTCGGAACCTCACTTTACACATGAGGAGACTGAGGTCAGAAATGTTAACTGGGCCCTGGCTGGTGTAGCTCAGTAGATTGAGCGCGGACTGGGAACCAAAGGGTCCCAGTTCGATTCACAGTCAGGGCACATGCCTGGGTTGCAGGCCAGGTCCCCAGTGAGGGCCATGTGAGAGGCAACCATACATTGCTGTTTCTCTCTCTCTCTTTCTCCCTCCCTTCCCCTCTCTCTAAAAATAAATAAATAAAATCTTAAAAAAAAAAAAAAAAGAAATGTTAACTGGCTGTTCAAACATCACCCAGGCTGGGCAGTTGTTGGAATAGGGGGTATGAATGAGAAGGCTCCAGATCAGGTGTCGAAAAGTCCCAGCTCGGTCACTCACTTCTTTTAGATCTAATCTTTCGTTCAAATCCACAAAATTCCTTTGAAAATTAAACAATAAAAAAAAGACAAGATTATTTTATAGTTCTTTAATTCCATTAAAATAGGTATGATCCTCATGTGGCTTTTCCAATTTCAATTTTAATTCACCGAAAGTAAATATAATTAAAATCCAGTTCCTAAGCGTTGGTAGCCACATTTCTCAGACAAAATGGCACATGTGGCTCGTGGTACCAGTTGGGACAGAGCAGAATACAGAACATGGCAGACATCACTGATCCGCACAGGCTTCCAAAAGATGCTTTACCTCCCCTTCACATCATGAGAAATCAAAAGACAGCTGTGTGTCTACAAATAGTACCCAACATATGACATATAGTTTGAGTATTACTACTATTACCAAACAAGTCTGGTTTGCAAAGTCAAAATGCAAGTGTGATACATTTCGATTAGCTATACAAGCAAAGTTTGCTCTTACTAACCATTCTCCTTCCATAGTCCCCACATACTTTAACTGGACCAGCCAACCAGAAGGCAGAAATGAAAGACCGGTGGAGTAAACAAAATGGAAGCACATGGAGGCTCTAAAGAGGCAGGCATGTGGTCCCCTTCCCATCAGAAGAATGAACATTCTGACCATGCATCCCCCTCCTCCCCTTTTTCACCCTGGGCCTGGCATACCCCTTGTTCTCCATCTCCAACCCCTCATCTGTGTCACACTCTAGAGAAACATGACCATGACTGGCAGCACTGGTAAATGAGAGAGACTTAAAGGGCAAGAAGGTGGCAGTGTGAAAAGAAAGGAGCCAAGTTCAGGAGGTCAGTGGTTGGTTGGAAGGCTGAGACCAGTGTGGAAGTCCTAGGATGCACAGAGAGAGGAGCTGGAGTAAAAACAGCTCTGAACCGTGAGCCCAACTCCCAGCCATTCCCATTCAGCTTCCTGATCTCTGCCTTCTCCTGTCCACAGTCGGGCTAATGTCTGGCCCACAAAGTTGACCCACAGGAGTGTTCCAAGGATAAGTAAGGTGACGCATGTGACAGGCTTGAGAACTCTGAGGCACTCCACAACACAATAGCACTATGGACCACTGCGGGACACAAGACCTGAATTACAGCCTACGGTGAGCAGGACCCCACCCAATGCATATTTACCTCCTCAGATGTACTATGCCCTGCTCCAGCAGTACCCAGGGAAGGCTGGGACTTCTGTTACCTGAGCATAAAGGCATCCTGATCGTTGTGGTTCAGTGAGAGAATCCTGGCCTGGAGTCAGAGGTCTAGGGCTCTGTTCCCAGCTCTGTGTGGATTCAGCCTGTCACTGTGGACAAAGCCCCTGCTGCCTTGGTGCTCAGTCCCACCATGTACAAGGGGAGGGATCAGTCCATATCAGTGACTCCCATCTAAGAGAAGACAAAAAACACATGACAATGCCAACAGAGAGAGGAGAGGAGTGATGGGTACCAAGGAAAGAAGGCACAGGTGACTCTAAGAGTAGGGTCCCTGGGCCAGCAACATGGAACTTGTTTGAAATGCAAGTTTTAGCAAGGCCCCACCCCAGACCTGCTGCCTCAGAAACTCTGGGGTACAGGGAGGGAGGGCAAACAATCTGTACTTTTAACAAGCCTAGTGATCCTGATGCATCTGCAAATTTGAGAAGCCCTACTTGGAACACACGCACAGGCACACGTGTGTGCACAAACAGGTTTTCATTCTGGCTTACAGATGTGAAGACAAGATTTACAGCCTCAGGTAAAGGATGTTGCTTCTGGGATCAAATCTCTGCTCAGTGTTTCAAGCTGTAACTTCATGGGCTTCTCGCTTAACCTCACTGAACTCCTATTTTCTCAAGTGTAAAACAGACAAAACATCCCCTACATCTGAAGATGGTTGAGAAGAGACCATCCATGCCCATGAATGATTCGGCGGAGCTGGCCTGGAGAACCATGCCCCATGAGCCCCTTGCTCCTGCGTCCATCTCCTCTACGTAACTGGGGATCACACCTCCATGTGGCCAATTCCACAAGCTCTTACAGCATCAGAATGAAAACTGTCCTTCTGCCCTGAGGCTCCCACAAGTCTTCTAGTTGCTAGATGCCTCAGCTCGACAGACATGCAATTCCTTGGGACTATTATCCCCCACTTTCCTCTGGACACTAAGAAGTTCTAAACTTGGAATTTAGAAAATGTCTTGAATCTTAACCAATCTCTTCACTAGTACATAGGGCTCTCCTGACCTCGTTTTTCCCTGTGATCTAATCATATTTACATTTTCCTAATTGCATTAATCATGTTTTTTTTTTCTTTATTAAATCACCACATTTATTTTTACCAGGCTAAGAAGCACTGAATAAACAGCAGAGTAAGTAGCTCTTTTTGTTTTCATTTACAGACTGCTACCACGAGGGTAAGAAAACAACCCCTAGTCACTCCCACTGGCTGGCACTATCACGCCTGCACCCAAATTGCAGTTTCCTATTGCTTTCTGACTAAGAGGGGAGGTGATAAGGCTGAGTTTTGACTAGGAGATAAAAAGGTCTATTGTTTTTGTGGTCAGAAGGCATCAGTAACATACACTCTTTCATCTGTTCCTATGTTTCTGCCTAATTAGCGGTACCATGTGGCAGCAAGGAGGTGGAAACTGAAGTCTAGTTTTTCACTCAAATGCTATTTCTGAAACATTTCATCCAGCAACTCAGAAGCTCATACTTTAAATCAAAAGAAGGGTAACCTCTGCTGAGGTAGTAGAAATCCATACCTTCCTTTAAGCCACAAAAACCAGTGCAAGAAAGCCAAGAAGTTTAAAATACAGAAATGCCCTTTTTTGTGCCATGTCATATGAATGATCCCTGATTAAAAAGAGATTTTGCCATGAATCTCAGAAAGCTGATAAGGCCAGGAGATTTTTTTTTTTTCCCCTTTGGGAAGACAAGGAGATTAAAGCAATTTTCTGTCTCAACCCAGTTTCCAAAAACCTCTAGCCCAGTTCATGGTCACAGTCAGTTCATACCTAATTCTCTGCACAGTCCAAAGGCCCAAAAGAAGGCAGGTGACAGGAGCAACACCAGAAACACCAGAAACCCCAGAGGGAAAGGCCCTGAGCTTTTGTTCCTGTCTGAGCTACCCTAGGCAGTTTCTAGGTACTCCCTTCCTATCAGGCCATGACTGAGATCCCCCTCAGTGGGAGGGAGTGGTCCCCAGCCAGGAGGGTTGTCCACACCCTCACTGAGACCCTGGAGACAATGGGTGGGTCATTCTGGAGTGACTGGGCCTCCTCTGTATTAACTGTGTGCTCTGAGCCGACTCTATCCAATCAAAGTACTTGCTGAAGGGCATCCTGAGGCTCCTACTTTCAGCGGAAACTGAATTTCTTGTTTCCTTTTATATTGTCTTTTCCCCTCCTGTAAGAAGCTGCAACTTGGAAAATGGGTAAGCTGTAAACAAATGAGCCAGAGAAGACAGTTCAAACAATCATGTGTGCAAGAGCTCGGTCTGTCTGAGCCACACCCTTGAGAAAGTCACAACAGGCCAAAGGGAAGGTGGGCCCCATGGACAAACATCCGAGGGCTCCAGTACCCAGCACGCTGCACCAGCCCTTACTACCCTCTGCCCCTCTTGTCACCTACATGACAGGGAGGGCACTCAACTGCAGCTGGCTACCAAAGGCTGAATGGAGGTGAAAGTGCACTAGCTGGCCAAGAACCCGCAAGACATGGCACAGAGGGCCAGGAGCCAAGCTTGTGCAAAGCAGGACACAACAAAAGACAACACCTCTCCCTCACTAGGACAGGCAGGAAAAGGGAAGAAAAGTATGTGTAGAGCTGGGGTGAGGGGAAGAGAAACAGTGGCCCTGAGAAGCCTGCCTTCTATTCCAACGGTCCCATTTCAGATATTTAAAATTGATTCATTGTAGCGTGGCTACTTGTTTTTCAGCTCTCTTTGAAATCCTTTAACTCACAGACAGAGCTGTTTAGAATCTTCTGATGAGTTAGGGCAGAGTGATGGGTTAGGTCATCCCAAAGTAGCCCTGGGATGACCCTGAGGAGACAGTTTGGGATACTGGCTCCACCAGAAAGCGGTCCAAGTCCAGGAGCATTTGTAGCCTGTTTGCTGAAGGGTGCACCTATTGGGGTTCCCCTGGGGCAATGGAGACATCATGCCCTAATTCCTCACAATATATGGGCTCCCTTCATGGGAGACTGGGACACAGGGTGCCCAATGAGGGATAGAATGTGTTTACTGATAATTAGGAAGCATATGTCCTAATCAAGAAGGGGTTTCCTGAGATTCCTTTGAAGTCTCCTGGGACTTAGAGCCATTTAGGTAATGTCTAGAACTGTCACTTCAAAGGAACTGGGAAGTAAAAGGCATTCGGCATATCTCATCTGGACTTCTACACAGCCACATAGCCACAGTACTCCCTGGCCAGATCAATGCTACTGCTGCCTTTCTTCCAAAAATGAAGGTTTTTCTGTGGAAGTCATGGGCTACATTTGTAGCCCAGAACCATCAGGAGTGATATAAGTGGCCCTGTTGGGACATGTTCCCCATGCAAAGCCCAATCCACGGCCCAGAGCTGCAGAAGGTACAGTGTGGGCTCACAGCCCTCCACAAGTAGTGCCAATAAGTAGGCCCAGCCTGCCTTACCACCACAGCCAGGATGGCCTTAATCAAATACAGCAGGAAGAGGAATCTGTGTTTTTTGCTATGCCATAGTTATTTGGTGTTAAATACCAGCCCTCTTCACACAAAAGGCCTTGGAATATCCAGCCTGCTTGCTAGTGACTAGCTTCCTCCTGGTGTTGGTCAATTTTATCCCCATCCCAGGCCCTGTCTTCAGTGCTTCTGGGTAGATCAGAGCAGAGAAGAATTTGCCCTGAGGCTTGACATTCTAAACATACTCAAGGTTTGGGGAAGGCAAAACCAACTTCTGCCTATTAGTGGGATGAGGAGTGAGCCTGTTTCTCAATCCTGTCTATAAACCTTGGGCTGAGCAGACAAGGTCAAAACCAGTGACTACTCATATATAACCAAGTCTCTTATAGATAGCATATATGTGGGTCATGCTTTCTTATCCATTCAGCTACCCTATGTCTTTTGATTGGAGCATTTAATCCATTTATGTTTAAGGTTGGTAAGATACTTATTGATATGTACCTATTCATTGCCATATTTTCCGTACCTGAGTTCCTCTATCTCATTTCCTTTTTGTAGCAGTCCCTTTAGCATCTCTTACAGTGCTGGTTTGGTGGAAATGTACTTTTAGACTTCTTTTTTCTGAGAAACTCTTTACTTCACCTTCCATTTTAAATGAGAGCCTTGCTGGATAGAGTAGTCTTAGTTGTAAGTTTTTGCTTTTCATTACCTGAATTATTTCATGCTATTCCCTTCTGGCTTGTAGTGTTTCTGTTGAGACATCTGTTGATAGTCTTATTGGAGCTCCCTTGCATGCTACTAGCAGTTTCTCCCTTGCTGCCTTTAAGATTCTCTCTTTATCTTTAAATTTTGCCATTTTTATTGCAAAGTGTCTTGGAGCAGGCCTCTTTGGGCTCATCTTGATTGGAATCCTCTGAGCTTCCTAAACTTGCATGACCTTTTACCTTGCCAGTTAGGAAAATTTTATGTCATTATTTTCTACAAACAGTTTTTCTTTTTATTTTTAATAATATTTTTAATTACTTTATTGTTGTTCAATTTACAGTTGTCTGCATTTTCTCCCCTCCCCCCCACCCCATCTAAACCCACCACTCTCCCTTGCCTCCACCCTCCCCCTTGGTTTTGTCTATGTGTCCTTTATAGTAGTTCCTGAAAACCCTTCTCCCCACAACCCCTTCTCCCCTCCTCTTGGCTATTGTTAGATTGTTCTTAATTTCAATGTCTCTGGTTATATTTTGCTTGCTTTCTTCTTTTGTTGATTATGTTCCAGTTAAAGGTGAGATCATATAGTATTTGTCCCTCACCGCCTGGCTTATTTCACTTAGCATAACGCTCTCCAGTTCCATCCATACTGTTGCAAAGGGTATAAGCTCCTTCTTTCTCTCTGCTGTGTAGAATTCCATTGTGTGAATGTACCATAGTTTCTTGATCCACTCATTTGCTCATGGACACTTAGGTTGCTTCCAGCTCTTGGTTATTGTAAATTGTGCTGCTATGAACACTGGGGTGCATAGGTTCTTTTGGATTGGTGTTTCAGGGCTCTTAGGGTATAATCCCAGCAGTGGAATTGCTGGGTCAAAAGGCAGCTCCATTTTTAATTTTCTGAGGAAATTCCATAGTGTTTTCCACAGTGGCTGCATCAGTCTGCATTCCCACAACAGTGCAGTAGGGTTCCCTCTTACAATAGTCCCAATCTCATTACACCTTTATTAATACTGGTTCATTTGCTATTGATAGTAAGATTGTTGGGGAGAGCTATATATTTGCAGGTTGGGCTTGTTTCTTGGTCTCTGTGGTTTTGTTCAGGCAGCACCTGCACAACAGCACACAAGATATGGTGAGCAAAGTGACCCTCAGTCAACAAGCAAAAGGGAAGGACCCATGAAAGAATGTCCCAACAACAAACAAAACATAATTACATCCAGAAAACCAGCATAAAAAGCATAAATGACATCACAAGAATGTCAATTACAGGTGATCAAGGAGATTGCACCACTGTAACTCACAGGCCTCCCACCATAGAACTTCATACCACAAAGTCAGAAAGTCAAAACAGATCAATTTAAGAAACAGAAGCAAACAAGAAGAGTCCCACGAACAATGGGAAGACAAAGAAACAACCCCCAATCTAAAGGAAAGGAGGAATCCTCAGAAAGAATGTTAAATGAAATACAGGCAAGTCAATTATCAGATATTGAGTTCAAAGCAATGGTTATGGGGAAGCTCAATGAGCTCACTGAGAACTACCAAAAATAACAGGGCAACTATGAAGAACTTACTACAAACCATATCAGCATAAAAAAAGGACACAGAAACAATCAACAAGGGCAAAGAAGAAATGAGAATACAATTTCTGAAACAAAGAAGACAGCATAAGGAATCAAAAGTAGGCTAGATGAAGCAGAGGATCAAATGAGTGAGCTGGAGAACAAAGTAGAAAAACCTCCCAAAAAGAGCAAGGAAAAGAAAAAAGACTGAAAAAAAAATGAAGAGGTATTAAGGGAAATGCAGGACAACATGAGACAGAAAAATATCCATATAATAAGGATACCAGAAAGAGAAGAAGAGGAGCAAGGAATAGAAAACCTGAATGAAAAAGTAATGATGGAAAACTTCCCTAATCTGATGAGAGAAAAATTCACACAAGTCCAGGAAGCACAGAGGGTCCCAACCAAGAGGAACTCAAAGAGGCCCACTGCAACACATCATAATAAAATGGCAAAATTCCAAGACAAAGAGAGAATCTTAAAGGCAGAAAGGCAGAAACAGGAAGTAACATACAAGGGAACCCCGATAAGGCTAGCAGCTGACTTCTCAACAGAAACATTACAAGCCAGAAGGGAATGGCAAGAAATATTCCAAGTAATGAAAAACAAAGGCCTACAACTAAGACTACTCTATTCAGCAAGGCTCTCAGTGAAAACAGAAAGTAAAATAAGGAGCTCCTGGACAAAAGAAGTGTCAAAGAATACACCTCCACACTGCAAGATATGCTAAAGGGACTGCTTTAAGAAGAGGAAGAAAAACAGTGAGAGAGAAAGGAATAAAGGTACAAAGGGAGTAAAGTGGCAATCAATAAGTACCTACCAATAAAAACCTTAAATGTAGATGGATTAAATGCTCCAATCAAAAGACATAGGGTAGCTGAATGGATAAGAAAACATGATCCACACATATGCTGCCTATAAGAGACCCACCTGAGAACAAAAGACCTACACAGACTGAAAGTAAATGGCTGGAAAAAAATATTCCATGCAAACAGACAGGGGAAAAAAACCTGGGGTAGCAATGCTTATATAAAAAAAATAGACTTCAAAACAAAGGCCAGAAAAAGAGACCCACAAGAACACTTCATAATACTCAAGGAAAGAATTCATCAAGAAGACATAAATATTATACATATATATGCACCCAACATAGGAGCACCCAAATACATAAGGAAAATTTTGGAGGATTTCAAGAAAGATATAGACAGCAACACACTTATATTAGGGGATTCTAACATCCCACTGTCAAAAATGGATAGCTCTCCCAAACAAAATATTGACAAAGATATTGTGGCATAGAACAATGTCACAGATAAAATGGATTTAACTGATATATATAGAGCCTTTCACCCCAAAGAAGCAAAATACACATTCTTTATTTTTTATAAATTTTTTTAAGATTTTATTTATTTTTAGAGAGAGGGGAAGGGAGGGATAAAGAGAGGGAGAGAAACAGCAATGTATGGTTGCCTCTCACATGGCCCTCACTGGGGACCTGGCCCGCAGCCCAGGCATGTGCCCTGACTGGGAATCGAACTGGGACCCTTTGGTTCCCAGCCCGCACTCAATCCACTGAGCTACACCAGCCAGGGTGCAAAATACACATTCTTTTCAAGAGCACATGAACATTTTCAAAGATAGACCACAGAATAGAACACAAAACAAGCCCCAACAAATTCAAGAAAATTGAAATGATAGAAAGAATCTTCTCAGACCACAAGGGCCTGAAACTAGAAGCCAATCTCAAGGAAAAAACTCAAAACACTCAAACTCATGGAGATTGAATAGCATGCTACTAAACAATGAATGGGTCAAGAATGAGATCAAGGAAGAAATCAAAGTTTCTGGAAACAAATGAAAATGGGATAGTCCAAGACTTATGGGACACAGCAAAGGCAGTCCTGAGAGGGAAGTTCATAACAATACAGGCCTACATAAAAAAGATAGAAACATTTCAAATAAACAACCTAACCCTATACCTACAAGAAACAATTCTAAGGATCAATAAATCCAGGAGCTGGTTCTTTGAAAAGATAAACAAAATCGACAAGCCTTTAAGCAGATTCATCGAGAAAAAAGAGAGGATACAAATAAACACAATCAGAAACGAAAAAGGAGAAATTGCAACTGATATCACATAAATACGAAGGATTGTAAGACATTACTACGAAGAACCATATGCCAAGAAATTTGAAAACCCAGGTGAAACGGATACACATTTCTAGAAAAATATAATCTTCCAAAACTGAATGAAGAAGCAGAAAGCCTGAACAGACCAATAACAGCTGACGAAATTGAAGACAAACAACCCAATTAAAAAATGGGCAGTCCTGGCTGGTGCTGCTAAGTGGATTGAGCACGGGCTGGGAACCAAAGGGTCGCTGGTTCGATTCCCAGTCAGGGCACATGCCTGGGTTGCAGGCCAGATCCCCAGTGGGGGCCAAGTGAGAGGCAACCACACATTAGTGTTTCCCTCCCTCTCTTTCTCCCTCCCTCCCCTTCTCTCTAAAAAATAAATAAATAATCTTTAAAAAAATAAGAAATAATAAAAAATGGCCAAGAAACTTAACCAGATACTTCTCCAAGGAGGACATACAGAGGGCCCAGAGACATATGAAAGGATGTTCAGCATCACTAGCTATCAGAGAAATGCAAATTAAAACCACAATGAGATACCACTTCACACTGGTCAGAATGGCCATCATAAACAAATCGACAAACAATAAGTGCTGGCGGGATTGTGGAGAGAAGGGAACCCTACTGCACTGTTGGTAGGAATGCAAACTGATGCAGCCTCTGTGGAAAACAGTATGGAATTTCCTCAAGAAACTAAAAATGGAATTGCCCTTTAACCCAGCAATTCCACTGCTGGGTTTATACCCTAAGAATCCTGAAACACCAATTGAAAAGAATCTATGCACCCAATGTTCATAGCAGCACAATTTACAATAGCCAAGTGCTAGAAGCAGCCTAGATGCCCATCGGTAAATGAGTGAATCAATTTGAAATTATGGTACATTTACACAGTGGAATACTATGCAACAGAAAGAAAGAAGGAGCTCCTGCCCTTCGCAACAACATGGATGGAACTGGAAAGTATTATGCTAAGTGAAGTAAGCCAAGCGGTAAAAGACAAATACCATATGATCTCACCTATAAGTGGAACCTGATTAACAAAAAAAACTGGCAAGCTAAATATAGCTGGAGACATTTAAATCGACAACAAACTGACAGTAACCAGAGGGGAGAGGAGAGAGAAATAACATTGGAAAGAAGGGAAAGGGACGTAAATGAACATGAATGAGGGACCCATGGACAGAGCCAAGGGGGTGTGGGATTGAGGCTGGGAGGTGGGCATGGGTAGGATGGGGAAAGTGATAGTGGGAATGGAGATGACTGTATTTAAACATCAATAAAAAAAGGAAAAATAAAAGTAAAATAAATAAATAAAATGAAGTAAAATAAAATAAATATACCCCCCCAAAAAACCTCGATGGTTTACAAGAGTCAGTTTTGCTTACAAATATCTAACGTGAACAGGAATAGTCCATCTCTGTTGCACATGAGCTCAACTGGGATCCAGGAAGCTCACTCACATGACAGACAAAGTGATGATACTGCCTCCTGGAGCTTAGCTGGGACTGTGGACTGGATTCAGCTCCTCTCCACAGGGCTGCTTGGCTTTCCTCACAGGATGGTTATTCCAAGTGACAGTGCAAGCTGGTCTCTGAAGGTCTCGGCCCAAAAACTCACACCAAGTCACTTCTTCTGTGTCTATTGGCCAAAGCAGCCAGAGAGTCCAGGTTTGGAGAAGGGGATTTGCTCTAGGTAGCAGCACTGTCCACGACCACATCAAGGTGTGAACTAAAACCTTCACTCTGCTGGGTCACTTAGGAACCACAGGACAGTCACATCATGTCTCAGCAGAGCTTAAACTTAGAATACAAGTTCCATAAAGACTGGCCAGCACAGTGCCTAGCATAGGCTCCCAACAAATGCTTGCTGAATTGTTGAATTTAACAAGTCTGATTCTAAAGTTTCTTTTTCTTTTAAATCCCACCAGATTTCTAAAACCAGGGTAGGAGTTGGGGTGGCAAATATTATCAAGTGCAAAAAAAAAGAATCCTGAATTAGAGCAGAACTATTCTGAAATGCCTGAGAAAATTACCACAGAGTGAAACAGCCATGTAACAACTTGTTAAATTGGTTACAATACATTATTTTTTTAAAAAAGACAAATAAAATGATGCCATTTGAACAGATCAAAATCAGTTATTAACCAGAGTAAAGCTGACTTCAGCCTCTTACAAAATTATATACTCAATTTAGTCTTGGGTAATTCTTACTATATAAATTTTTCATTTATAAATGAAAACAGCTTTCCAAATTCTATATATGACACACTACACCATGCAGCAACTGCACCCCAAATAACAATTTTAGAGCTCCACTGCATCTTTATTTTTCACAATTTCAATATCCTAATAACACACAAATAGCATTTTGTTCCTTACATAAGCACTGTTTTACTGTATGATTCCATGATGCACATCTTTGCAAAGACAGGTGACTCTGCTACATAATATTATCACATAAACAACTACCTACATTGCAAATACTTTCAAAACAGAAACTGCTTAAGCTTTCTTGCCTGTCACTTTTTCTTAGGCTATCTCCATAGCAACCTGCTTCCCCTCCCCCGGACACACAGAGAACACAGAAGACATGTTTAAATTGGGATAAATCAGAGACAAATTCTTTATTTAATCAGATACATAGCTTACTCTAATGATTACCATACACCAGCATTTTCCAGAACTAATGTAGTTCATTAAAATGAACTGCTGGAAACAGACCTCTCTGTTTATACTCGATGACAGCATAATTATAAAATGTGGCATGTATTCTTCTCACCGTTGTACCCTCATCCCTTGTTTATTATCCCCTGTAACCACACCATCCTTCCTCACAGTGCATACAGCCCCCACGCCTTTCCCTCAAAATGATCTCAGACATGTCCTATCTCGGATGCCCAAGGGCTTGTGGACAACTCTCATCTCCTACAAAGGCAGATCCCAGCCAAATATAGGTGTGACAAGGTGGATTTCAGTCATGGAACAGACTTACCCAAATGCAAGCTCATGGCCCAGAACTGAACAGAAAATGTGTTTTAAGAATGATCTCTATTAACTTTGATCATTGTGACTGGGAGAGCGCATACAAGAGTTTTGCAACTCTTCGTCACTTCCTCTTTTCACAAATCCTCTACTTGATAACCAAGGTTAAAACACCCTGCTGAGCCCCTGTAAAAACACGCAGCATGGAGCAGAAACTCCAGGGAAGGAAGACCACCTTGCCCTCCCATTTATACACTCTCAGTACATGAAACACCCAAAGAGCTCCAGTAAAGACCTAAACAGCAACCTCACTACTACCAGGTCTTTAAACATTCTCTAAAAAGTAATAAACATGATAATCTCAGTATTACAGGGAACTGAGAGAAACACACACCTACTTTTTTAAGTAAATAAATAATACAAAACCCTATAGTTGGTTTTGATGGAAAAGGAAGAAGCAGCAAGAAAATTTCAGCTTTACACATGCACAGAGCATTTCACCTGACTCAGGTGGGCTGCCTAGGAGGCAACACAAAAGAGGATGCTCCACTCCATCCAGACAGCACCGCGTCCTGCACAACACCAGCCTGCAGTGCCCAAGGAGAGCTGGCTCATGACAATATCCACCACCAGCTGCTCCAAGTCTTGCAACAGCTGCTCTCTCCCATGTGTGAGAAACGCGCCCTTCTCTACCCCCAAAAGTTAATTTTGTTGTAAGTAAAAATAGTCACAAAGCTTGCTCTATTTTAAAAGTTAAGCTTCCAAAATTATTTAGTTTGGCCCCCAGTTTCAGTTTATAGAAAATACAGGGAATTGAGGAACAAGTTAAATGACACCACCAAAAGGATGACCTGACAAATCCAGAATATGGGACATTTTACAAAACAACCTGTTTGGTGTCCTCAAAAGGTCAATGCCTTATGAAACAACCTTGGGGAGACTGTTCTAGAACAGCGGAACTCAAGCAGGAAATTTTGTCTGCAAGCAGGCACGTGGCACTGTCTGAAGAAGATGCTGGTTGTCACAGCAGAGGCATGTGGTGCTGCTGGCATTTAGAGGGTGGCGGCTGGGATGCTGCTCCACACATGTTTCACATGCATGTGTGAGGAACAGTGGTGCTGGTGAGACCTTGGTTCAGAAAAGAGAGAGTGAAGGGGCATAATAACAAAACACATAAAAAGACTTGTAAGGGACAATAGGGAAACCTAAATATGGACCACACTGATATGCTATTGATAATATTAGGAAATTCTTGTTAGTTCTCTCAGGTGGGCATGGGAAAATTATCATAAAGGCAGGTCCTTATTCTTCAGAAATATGTGCTAAATTATCTAAAGATGAGCAAAATAATGTCTGCAAAATAAAAGTTTCACGGTTCATCCAAGATAGACATACTGGTAAACGGATACATAAAAAGAAAAGCCAGCCCGGCTGGTGTAGCTCAGTGGATTGAGCGCGGGCTGGGGACCAGAGGGTCCTGGTTCGATTCCCGGTCGGGGCACATGCCTGGGTTGCGGGCCAGGTCCCCAGTGAGGACCATGTGAGAGGCAACCACACATTGCTCTTTCTCCCTCTCTTCTCCTCTCTCTAAAAATAAATAAATAAAATCTTTAAAAAAAAAAAAGCCAAACACGGTAAAATTGATGGTTAAATATAAATGAAGAAACAGGCATTCACTGGATTTTTCTTTTATTTCTGATACCCCAGTCTGCAGTATCCACCCACGGAAGCCACTCTAGTCTCTTAGGTACAGTGATGCATCTGCCCCTTCCAGACACTGTCCCTTAGTTCTCTAAAGAGGCTCCCACATCTGTCCTCATCTCCCCTTCCTGCATTCCAATGGAGTCAACATGCTCCTTGATGGATAAGGACCTGAACAGGTATGGGACAGTGCTGAACACTGTGTTACTAACTAGAAAAACCCTTGCAACCCAGAACCCCTTCCCTTGTAACCACTGCAAAGCCACCACTGGGGCAAGATGGGACTCCCAATACACACAATGTTAAAATTGTGTTCTTGTTTCTTCCATGTAACCTACACTCTAAAATATTACAGTCATCTGCCCGGCTGGTGTAGCTCAGTGGATTGAGCACGGGCTGGGAACCAGAGGGTCCCGGTTCAATTCCCAGTTGGGGCACATGCCTGGGTTACAGGCCAGGTCCCCAGTGAGGGCCATGTGAGAGGCAACCATACATTACTGTTTCTCTCCCTCTCTTTCTCCCTCCCTTCTCCTCTCTCTAAAAAAATAAAAAATAAATTTTTAAAAAAATAAATAAAAAAAATATTACAGTCATCCCTTGCTATATCGTGGTTCACTTATTGCATCTTCACTGTATCATAGGGTTTTTTTTTTAAATATATCTAATTCTGTATCACAGAGCTTTTGCTATATTGCGGGATTTTGCGGTATATAGGTATTTATATAATATTTATGATTTTAATTATTTTGCCAAAAAATTTTAAAACAATATAAAAAATAAAAAATGTTAATTCAAACATATTAAAAGAATATTAAATTGAAATAAAATACAGTATGCATTTTATCAGCAGATGAATACCATACTGTACACAATGGAAATGCAGTATGCCACTACCGCTTGTGCAAGTTTGCCAATATGAGATTGTACACAGCACACTATTGGCTAATGGAATGGAAGGCAACCAACCACAGCACTGTGTTCTGTATCCTGGGTGCTGATTGGCTCAGTGACCATAGCATCGGTCTGCTTGCTCTCCTGCAGTGTGCCCATATGTTCAGCATCTCTCCTTGTCCATTTCACATTGATGTCTGATCGCTGCCCGTAGTGTTGCTCTGCGGTGTTGTGTTTTTGTGAAATTTTCATAAAAGTTTGAATTTATTTCAAGCCCCATGATGCCAACCAAACATTCTGCGCCTTCTAAGGCTTCTGGCAGTGAACCCAAGTGCCAGAGGAATATGCTTACCATCAAAGAAAAGGTGGAACTTCTCGACATGTTAAAGGAAAGCAAAGGCTACACAGCCGTAGGCCGCCATTACAGGATCAACGAATCTACTGTTCGCTACATAAAGACAAGAAGAATATTAGGTCTACGGCAACAATGACTTTTAACAAGACTGCAAAGGGGGTGGTCACTTTCCACAATGAGGCCATTGTGAGGATGGAATCTGCGTTGACCTGTGGATAAATGACTGCAGGAAGAAGAATATCTCACTGGATACCAACACCATCCAGACGAAGGCCAAGAAACTTTATGATAGTTTTGCGGAAAGCACGGACATTCACGACGGTGACAAGGATGAAGACGAGGATGATGACATAGAAGCAGGACCATCGAGTGCTTCTCCCACCAGACCAACCCCATTCAGTGCCAGCAAGGGCTGATTTGATAAATTTCAGAGACCCTTTGGACTCAAGAGCATTTCTCTACATGGAGAAGCTGCCTCTGCAGATGTCCACTCACAACCATTTACGGATGAAGGCCTGACGGAGATGACAAAGTCAGCAAGTGAAGCAGAGGATGAGGAACAAGATGAACTATGGGTTGGAGAAGAGGAGGAGGTTGGCCTAACACTCGATCATCTTGCAACCATGGTCAGAAAGGCCAAAAAACTTCAACGAGTGGCTGAAGAATGGGACCCCCAGATGCTTCGTTCGTTGCACTTCATAAATACAGTCAAGAGTGGCATGTCAGTTTATAAAAACCTCCTCACTGAGAAGAAAAAGCAGTGCCAGCAACTCCCCATAACTATGTTCATCACTTGGACGAAGAGATCAGTTACGCCTATGCCTTTAGTGGAAATAGAAGTTACGGCCCAGGGCGAAGATACTGCACCACCTGATGAAGTGCCTGATGAAGTGGTGCCTTCAGAAGAGCTGTAATGCTCTTCTTGGCTGTGCAGTACATTCATCTCATCGTCATCACCTTCATCGCCATCAGTACTGCACAGCTACATAATTCATGATCTTCATCACTCAAGTTGTAGTATACTTCACTGGTGAGTACCCATATAGAATTTTATGTTGTTAAAATTATGTAGGTTTAAGAGTGTAGAAAGTGTTTAAGAGCATATGAAGTGTTTATAAGAGTGTGGGAAAGGTTAACAAGAGAATGGGAAAGGTTTATAGAAGTGTGGGGTTTATAGAGCCTTAAAATATATATAAATAATAAAAT
>PVJI01016752.1:0-37450 GCA_004026765.1 Micronycteris hirsuta
ACCAAGAATAATCTATCCAGCAAAACTTTCATTTAGAATGGAAGGGCAGATAAAGTGCTTCTCAGATAAGGTCAAGTTCAAGGAGTACATCATCACGCAGCCTTTACTATATGAAATGTTAAGGGGTTTTATATAAGGACTCATGAGAGAAGGCACCGAGGCCAGATCAGCTACTGGGGAACTCAGATCAGCCACAGCCCAGACGCTTGTGAGGTAAGCAAGCAAAATACAACCAGAGAAACAAATTATAACCAGAGACATTGAAATTTAGAACAATCTGGCAGTAACCAGAGGGGAAGGGGAATGGGATAATGGGGACAAGGGTATTCAGGAACTGCTACAAAGGACACATGGACAAAACCAAGGGGGAGGGTGGAAGCAAGGGAGGGAGGTGGGTTTGCCTGGGGTTGGGGGTGGGGGTAAATGCAGACAACTGTAAGTGAACAACAATAAAATAATTTAAAAAAAAAAAAGAATAGTATAGAAAATGTAGAGGCTGAAGAACTTCTACGTGCAACCCATGGACATGAACTGAGAGTGGGGAGTGCTGGTGGGAGAGGGATGCGGGGCGGAGGGGAGTAAAAGGGAGAGAGAAGTGATACAATTATAGTGACATAATCAATAAAAGGTACTTTAAAAAAAAAGAAAACATTGCATCCTGATTGCTTCTACAAAAAGTTGATAAAAATAAATATCCAAAACACAGCAAGAATATTCAGGTTAAATCAAAGCTATCAGTATAACATTCAGCCTTCCTTATGTAGCTGGACATATTCATCTATAATTTTCACAGTTTCTGGAGCCTCATATTTCCCTCTTTCTAATCTCAGCAATATTTAAGGCCAGTCCTAGGATTTTGGGACAATGCTTGCTTGGTATAATTTCATTAGGCTGTGTAGTAGTAATACCTATTTGTGGCCCACATCCTAGAAACTGTTTAAGTGGGAATAAGGTCCCACGAAAATCATAGGATGTAATTCACAGGCCACACTCTGTGGGGGAGGTCAACAATTTCTATGGTTTGTCAGAGTTTTTCTTCTTCCTCAAGTACACACAAGAATATAGAAAGAAAAGAGAAAGAAAGAAAGAAAGAAAGAAAGAAAGAAAGAAAGAAAGAAAGAAAGAAAGAAAGAAAGAAAGAAAGAAAGAAAGAAAGACAGACAGACAAGACACATGGTTGATGTATTAGTCAGGAGTCTGGCAAGAAACAATGAACCTGAGATGATACAGAAGCTGCAAGGAACTCCTAAAATGGTGAGGGTAGGTTTTTTAGGTCAAGATTGCAGAAGAGCAAGAGCAGGAAGTAGTTCCCGCCCCAGGAATGAAAGCACCGGGAAGAAAGAAGTGGTGTTATGGAGGACTGTGAATGCTAGCTCCGTGAAGGAAGGGCTGCCAGGCAGGAGCTGGGTTCCCGAAGGAATACAGCTTCTGCCAGAAATGGAACCCAAAGCAGGGAGGGAGAGGGAAGAAATATCCTCTCATTTCCTGCCCGTGACTCCCAATGCCTAAGCCACTATCAAATGGCATAAGTTGAATGGCAAAGGAATCCAGATGTTGCAGTCCAAAGTATCAGCCTCTTGGGGCATAAATTAGGGCAGAGAATGGATCTGAGAATGTGTGTGTATAATGAGACAACTGGAAATAATCAGCACATATGTATATATGAGGTTTGTGAACCCCCTAAAACCTACTCAGGATACCAGGTTAAAAAACAGAATATATTAATGACTTTCAAGTCTCAGTTTTATATATACAACTACCTACTAGCCACCTTCTTTCAGCTATCCAATGGGCACCTCAAATTCGAGCTCCTCAGAACAGAACTAGTTAACTTCCTCTTCCCTTTAGAGCTGTCCCTTCTCACAGATTCCCTTTTCTATTAGCTTTGATCACTCAGGCCCGATCAGTCCAAATCATTCACTCCCTTTTCCCTTCACTTAATCTCATCAGTGACTAAGTCTTGTTAATGCCACCTTGTAAGTATCTCAAGAAGGTGTCCTCTTACTGCCAAGGAGGAATCCCCACTCCCTTGATACAGACCTCTATCACGTCTAACCTGGATCACTGTTCCTTCACAGGCCGGCCCTACCTGTCACACTTCTTCCTGCCATCCAATTTCCACAAAGTCATGGAGCTGCTTTTCTAAAAAGAAATCTCATCGTGCCATCCCCTTATTTAAAACCTTTCAGCCTCTGCTTTCTAATTATAGAAGTCTAAATCCATCCACATTTGCTGTATACACACACTTTGTCTTCACAGTTCCTTCATGGTGCTTAAGCTATAGCAACACCAAATAAGTGGCACTTTTTTTGCATGTGTTTTGAAAACCTTTTTCCTAGGTTCACCCTCATTTTCTGCTGAGCTGTTAACTTTTTATTTAGAACTATTTTTTTTAATTGCAGAAAACTTTTGTGAATCACACAAAGATCTCTTATATACCCCTTTCCTGTACTAGTATTCATGCCTAAATATCAATTTCTAGGATCTCCTTCTCTGATCCTAAACCCATCTTGGGAAGCTCATTCCCTCCTTTTTCTTTCCTCTGCAATATTTTCTGTGCTCTATTGTAATTGCACTTTATATATCACTGAGTAATTTGTTTAGCTGTCTGTATGTCAATTAATAAGCCAAGTTCCATAACGACATGGACAATGTCATCAGGGACTGCATGCTACTACAGAGCTTGCTTTTAGTAGGCACTCAAAAAACATGTGCTATGTGAGCAAATGCCTAGGCTCAATAAATTTTTTAAAAATTTCCTATGATCAAGAAATTTTTAAAAAAGACATCACACTAGGTAGGTTTTGTGTGGTTTTTTAAAAATTTGATTTGATGTTTTTGTCATCGTGTAAATTGAGTCAGTGCCACTAGCTCATCTCTATTCCAAAGGAGGAAAGGAAGAATCTGTTACTCTGTGAATGGACACCATGATCTGACTTCTGGATAAGTCTTCTGAGCCTCTACAAATACTTGAAAGGAGATAAGTTCAAGGAATCCCTGATGTGTTACATAATGTGTAGCCTGAGTGGAGGATTGGATTAAAAGTGCTACATAGACTCTGAAAGACATAGAAGGGACTCTCAGTCTCTCAGGAAAGGCTGTGAATACCTTGAAGAGCTAACAAAGGTCCGGGGCAATGAAATGAGCAGCCTCATCAGCAGGAGATAACACGAAATACCTGAGGCCCTAAAAGGGAAGACAACAGACCTGGAGTCACATCCACTGGCAGAGGCCACATTCAGGGATGCCACATTGATCTACCTACTATGGAATGAAAAGAGATTTGGGGAACCTGGTGATGATTAAAATTGCAGAAATTTACCAGTTAGAAAATGCCCAAGTATTTGCTGATTTGTCTTCACTGTGGCAAAATGGCCCTCTAATACACAGTAGCCTGAATGTTTGTAAATTATAAAGTAAGGGGCATCCAGGTTTGTGTGTGGGTAATACAGAGAAGCACCTTAGACTCAAGGGCAACCAGTGTATTTTCAAAATAATCTCATCTATAACACTATCAAAAGAAAACTTAATTTCAGATTGGTGGTCTTAAAAAACAGTAACAGAGAAGGCACTCAGGAGAAGAACCTAAGGAATATAAAGCAAATGTTAGGATTCAGCACTCTTAGATTTAGCTTCCGCGATCAGAGGGTATCAGGCGTGTTCAGGATGGTATAGACATAGACAGCACTCTTAGATTTAATCTAGCATATCAATGAGCTAAAATAGCTATCTCATAATGAGAATCTTGGGAATAAAAACAAGTTTAGGGAAGAACTATCTTAGATTAAGGGGTAGTAAACTTACTGGGAAAAAAAAGTACAATTCTGAGTTTCACCAAAAATGGAGCACAGTCACTAACTAGCAAGAATATGATGCTGGAAATTATATAAGGAATGTGTCACTTTATTTTTTTAATCTCATAAGTAGATATCATGACTCAGGTGTTAATAATTGCAGCAATGGGATTGTTTCCATATATTATATCTAAAAAAGGAAATCAACCCCTAGCAAACATTTATTGGAATGTACTAGCTGAATAATTTTCAGTTATATAATTTCCTGTTTACATGAACCTGGCTGTCAGATTCCAAGGCAGAGATCTTAACAATACCAAAATAACTATAAATCAAAGAAAAAAACAGGCTTTCCAATAAAAGCAAAGACAAAATTGTATTGGGGGAGCAGATGGGAAAATCAGGAAAGGTCCCATGAAGAAGGAAGCATCTGAAATGGACTTGAAAGTGTAGGATTTCAATTGACTTGAGCTGTAAAATGAGTTGTCAGAAACAGTGAGGAGGAGTTGCAAGAGTGTAGCTAACAATCTGTACCGAAAAGGAAGTCAAGACAGTAAGATCTGTACAAAGGAGAACTTTGGTTATCCCACAATAGCAGTTTCAGTAAAGTTTAGTACATATAGCTCAGTTTTGAACAGTCGATATTGTAAAATAGTAGACAGTAGTTACAAGGTGACACTAATGAAGAACACCCAGGTTTCTAGTTGTTAGTAGTAGAAAAAGGAGAAGAAAAGTATTAAACACAAACAGTAGACGTTTATGGTGAGGGAGGAAGAGAACTAAGACCGACGCACAGGACAAAAGGACAGAGAGAGTCCAGAGGACTGGAGTACGGAGCCTGTGAGGGAATGAGGTCCCGCATGGAACTGAGGTAGAGGGGCTCAGGAGCGCCACACTGTATTTTGTTTTAAAATGTATGTAAATCAAGATTTAGAGGACTATGTTGGTAATAACAAACATGAATATGAAAAATTTCCACTGATAATTGTAATAAATGCCAACAAACAATAAGAATTAATATTAATTAATTATTTATTATGCATCTGGGCTCAGGCTCAGAACTTCACAATTAAAATGCACTTTTGAATCATTTCTTTATACTTATAGAACTAGAACTACATGTTCGAGCTAAAACGATAAAAGTACAAGCACACTGAAGATTGTAAACACCTAAATTGCCAACACCTTAAAAAAAGGAAACTGCCATCAGCCCAGGGTCCCTCCCTACCCGCCTCTTCCCTGACCCCAGCTCTCCTGGCAACATGAGGATCTGAGAGATCCAATATCTTTCCATCTGCAGTTCTTATTTTCCCCTCAGGAAGTCTGTGAATTAAGTGAATCTTCTACACCCTTCATAACATCAGTACTTTACAGGTTATTTGGTGCCATCTCAGAAAATTTCCCTAATATTCACAAACTTTCCCTTAATCAGACATTTTCTCCTGCCTCAGCTGTTCTCCAATTACCTCATAAAAATCAAGCCACCTACTCTATTTTTGCTCTTCCTCTTTTCTGCTTTTCATCCTATTTTTAAGTCAATAGGGAACATAATCATGTTAACAAATGGAGGAGTATCTACCACTAATGCTATATTGACAAAAAAAGAAGGGAAAACTCACATATTGTGAAATGAAATTGTGCACTGCAGTAAATCCTACTCCATCTAAGTACACCCAGAATTTCTCTCTTGAATCTACAGAAACTTCTATATATATATCCTGATTATATCCTGAGCTTCTAATCATACCATTTTTGTTGTAAGATTCAAAACTAAAAAGAGGTAATTGTTGGCCATTTTTTCTATTTTAAACTATGAAATAGTATTTTGTACAATATCTCACTGTAAATTAATATTATTACTTCTACATTATGGGTGAAAAAATTATGGGCTAACCAAAGATACTAATCCATTTTGAAAATTGATTGTTTGTGAAAATGAACTTTGTACATTCAATAATTTATAGATACACCTTTTAATACAATCTCTTTGTATGTTAGAAACTGACTGCAAAGATAAAGCATATTATGAAATTGTTAAGCAAATAATGACATGGAATATCTGGTTAAACTAAGACCATTAAATATTTTTTTAGATTGGTTACACTATCAAATATTTTTATTTTATCCTTAAAATCTCTTATCAGTTTCCTGTGCAGTTGAAATGTTTAAGAAAATTAACTCAGACATAACACATAAAAATATATTAAGAGTGCAAGACCTTCTCAAAGTCTACTCTTGATATGCCTAGTAGCATATAAAAATGCTTTCTAAATTCTCCTGTTGTGTTAATCACTTGAAAATTATAATGAGCCAGGCAAGGAATCTATACAGTGAATAATGAATTAATAACCTACCTAATTTCAAAAAGGAATTTAAGTCAGCTTAACAGAAAGCACATATCAAGCAAGATGCTTTGAATTAAATATGAGCAAGAAAAAGAGACAAGGAAGAGAATAAAATGGAGAGAACAGGTAGATTTATACACAGACACGTGCCATGAAATACTGGAACTCTAAGTGGGCACTCAGACCTGGTACTTAGTGTTCTACAAGCCAAAAAATGATCAATTGCAAGATTCACAGTATTTACAAAGCAAAAACTAACCTAATGGTACTTACCTATGGATATGAACAACTATTTCTAATACTGAAACCCTAGAGAGAGCTTCTGCATCCTCAATGATATTCTTAGATTAATCCCAGTGATAAGATCCATAGTGCTTGGAATAAGATATTCTCCACACAAGTAGCTGGAAGCAGCCCAAAGCCTAGTTGGATAAAATCAGTTTCATGGGAGGCTATCAAAGTGCTGTCCAGGGAATGTGTCCCCCAGTGGACTTAATTAGTCACATTATCTATGATAACATATGGATTAATTATCTTTCAGTCAATCTTACATATATATTCATTCCCAGTCTATGTTTTTAAGTGTACGAAGCATCATCAAGAGCCTGGATCCTCATGTGGCTAAGGAAACACAGGGCTGCATGCTGTAATAAGCAGTGAGGCTCAGGGAAGCATTCTGGGTATGAAATTGCCATTGAACAATCTATGTAGACTACTTATGCTTTACATAATAAGCAAGTGTTGGTATTATCCTAAAATGGATAATGACATTACAGATACTTACTGAAGTGTGTAACACTTAATGCTGTATAAATCCTGTGGCACAAGTAATTTGCTGGTTAAACAACAAACAAACACACACACACACACACACAGAATGCATGGAAAAACTGAAACTCCTATGTTATTTTTTCTTTTAATAAATATGAAATCAATGCAGTTTATATACAGCTGTTTTTTTAAAGCCATATTGGATCTATTTTCTTTAATAAGCTGTTTACCCAAGAAAATAGCATTATTGTCCAAAGTGGTGATTTGTAATCTCTTCAAACTAAATGACGTTTACTCTTCTAAATTCCCTGGGTACATTTCAGATTATTATTGCTTTGAATCTCTGAAATTTATCTAACAGTGCTATTTTATTTTGTTTTGTTTTTCAATTTGCTACACAGCAGTGAAATACAATAAATTAAGGTTTTAATGTACTGCCACTGAAAGAAAGTAATTTCCTTTAAAAATTCTGATTGCATTACTCATTTGCTAAGTTGTCCTATCTCCATTATGATAAAGATAATAAGTGAAAGAAACAAAACTGTAAAAGACAACTTCCTTTTCCTTGCAGACATTTAATTTTAAAATGTCATCTTTTGCAATAAATTTATAAAACAATGTAATATTGTCAGGATTCAGATTTTAAACAATGTCTTTTTGTTCTTGTTACATTTGTTAGAAATGTCCATAAAGCTGGAAGCATGTGGGCTAAAGTCCCATCACATCAGGAGTCGGAATACAGGGCAGTCATTAACAGTGAAGTTACAGTTGACAGACTTCCAAGTTAGAGTTGAAATTAATCTGTTATAATTTGTGTAACCACCTACTATGTGCCAAGCAAATTATAAGTATCAGGAATATCATTAATAACCAGAAGAGAAGGTTCCTACTGTTATGAAGCTCAACCTCATGAAAAGGTCAATGCAATTTAAAAACCATAGACTCTGTTAAGTGCAGCGAAGACAATAAACAGATGCTGTGAGAAGAATAACTAGGGATGTACCCAATAGAACTTGAATAAGCAGTTAGACAAGGTCACTTTGAGAAGGGGATATGCTTAAGCTTCACAAGATGGAGGAGGAGTTAAGTATGCAGAGTAATCTAGGTAGAAAGAACTGAAAGTAGCAAGATCCTGAGGTAGGAAAAAGCTCCTTATATATTAGGAATTGATGGAAACCAAGGTGGCTGAAGTTTAGTGAGTAATGGAAACTCAGGAAGTGAGTTGGGTAGAGGCCAATCCATGCAAGGCCATAAAAGTCTCAGTGAGATCTTTGATTTTATTCTAAAGAAATTAAAAAGACCAAAAAAACTACAGAGTAAGGATGAGGACAATGCATTTAGAAAACAGAATAAATTAACAAAATTAGACCTTCCTTAATGACCTAAGCTTCTAGTAAGTCTTAAGAGATCAATTTTAGAAGATAAAGAAATCCCATTAAACAAAATCAGGTAAATTGGGTATAACATATAACAAATATTATCTTGTTTTTTTGAGGCTTTTCCCATTGATGGAATATTTATTTCCTCTAAATTTTATACATGAAATGATGTATGACCCAGAGGCCTCTAAGAATTAGAACTCTACTCCCTTTCAAATATGAAAAGACATAGAAAAGTACAGAGATAAGTCAGTGAATAGTGTTCCCACTATTAACAGTTTTGAATTTTTCAGATCTACTTACTTTAGCAATAATGTTTATATAACATAGTTTGTACTAAAATTTTACCCTCTCAAAAGCAACCTAAGTATTCCTCCCCAAAACTAAGTCCTCTTTTCCTGGGAAATAAAACTATAAAGTTATTGAATTTACTAGACTTTATTCATCAAATTTCAGTATAGTTATTGTTTAGGAGGGGTACAATTCTCGGGTCATGTTACTTACAAGTGAAATATATATAAGTACTTGTGTTTCATTTAAACAGCATATATGGCATTCTCAATTAAATGAGACAAGAAATGTTCCCCATGAAGTGACCTCATCCAAATAGCTTCAGAGAACAAATGATGAGAATGTGGCTGAAGTGACTTCATTAGAAGTGACTTAAAGCTGGAGTCGTGAGAACATGGCTGAAATGACCTCATCTGAAAGGGCCTAAGGATCTAGTGGTTAGAGCAACTGGAGAGTGGACTCTCCTTCTCTGATGTAGTCTTGACTATCACACATCACTCTGGTTCTTCTTGGTTTCCTATACCTGAATGATGATCTCAGATACAGTAACTGGGAGATGAATCCTCCCAGTCAGATACAGTAACTGGGAGATGAGTTAGTATTGTCAGTCCACCAAGACAGAACCTATGCCTTCACTTCTGAGCAACTGTCAGCTGAGAAGAAGTAAGCCAACATCCTCTCAGGACAAAGATGACATTACCTTTGCTTATCATAAGCCATTTTTAGTCTCATGAGTTGTTAAAACCATCATGGCCTTTTATCTGCCAAAAGAAGAACAAGGAGAAGGAGGAGGAGGAGAAGAAGTGAAGCAAAACAAAGCAAAGAGAAAAAGAAAGAAAACCCAGGAAATATGATCTTGTGCAAACTCAGCTCAACAAAAAACTATGATCTCTTCAATTCATGTTAATCTACTATCCCCTTGGCATGCCTCAAAAATTTCATTTTATCTAAAAATATCTCACACACAGAAGTTTCTGAATCCTTAAATGACATATTCCCTGATTTCAAATGTACAATAAGCCAATCCAAAAGAACCTATGCACCCCAATGTCCATAGCAGCACAATTTACAATAGCCAAGTGCTGGAAGCAACCTAAGTGCCCATCAGTAAATGAATGGATCAAAAAACTATGGTACATTTACACAATGGAATACTACACAGCAGGAAGAAAGAAGGAGCTCCTACCCTTTGCAACAGCATGGATGGAACTGGAGACCATTATGCTAAGTGAAATAAGCCATGACATAAGGGAAAAACACCATATAATCTCACCTTTAACTGGAACCTAATTAACAAAAGAAAAAAGCAAGCAAAATATAACCAGAGACATTGAAATTAAGACCAATCTGACAGTAACTAGAGGGGAGGTGGGAGGGGATAATGTGTGGAAAAGGGGGAGGGTTTCAGGAACAACTATAAAGGACACATGGACAAAACCAAGGGGGAGGTGGAAGCAAGGGAGGGAAGTGGGGATGGCTGGGGTGGTGGGGGAATGGTGGGGGGATAAATGCAGACAACTATAATTGAAGAACAATACAATAATTTTTAAAAATAAAATAAAATTTAATATTGGTTAAAAAAATGTACAATAAGCCAAAGAAAGTATTTTTCACAATGATTGCTCTAAGAAGCAGAGTGTTTTTGAGGAAATTATTTTAGGGCCCAAAGTCTTCAGTTCATGAGTTTACATGCCATTTTCAATTTATAGCCCTGTAACAACAACCAGATAAAAAGAAACACTCTAAACTGACTTGACATTCAATATCCTACACTCCACATTCCCCAAATGAAAGAAAATAAATGTAAGCAGCCACTAATTGACACAGATATAACTACTTTCATAATCTATTTACTATCTTAATAATCCTTTCACCACAATTTATCTCTTAGTGGCTGTAGTTTGAGAACAAGTTAGAAGCATACTGCTGTGGCTTCTCTTGCATAACATTTTTTTTAAAGGCTCAGCATATCATACATGTTTTCAAAGAAATCATTTTGCATTTTTTATAATACGGGGTCCAGCAGAAGTAACGCCATTGGGTGTGGTTGGTAGGGTACGAGAATGTCTCACATGAGATGGACAGCAATTTGAATATTTCCCCTAAAATGTCATATGGTGTGCTTGACTGTGATATTGTTATGTTACACAATCACATGCTTATGACTTTGTAATAAAAGATTTTTATGAAATAAAAAGGGGGCATTATTTGTGCCAGGCCCTGTATAATGCCACCTGATGCTGGATAATATCTAGCATCACATGATAACTAGAGACATAGTTAGTATGCATTGAATGTGGTTAACTTAGTACTGGTAGCTTACCTTTATGAAAGTGTTTTCTGTTCATTGAAAATAATCTGTGTGCACTTCCATCTGCCTCCCTCTTTCCTTTTGTCTGTTATTATCTTACATCAGCGTGAAGCCAGAGATGGAAAACTGATTCACTTTCACAACATGTTTCCTGCTATAAAATCCGAATTACCAGTTTGAGAAGTAAAAATGTAGATTTAGACATAATGTTTTAGAGGACGCACACACACATGCACATACAGAGATGCTTACAAGTACCCAAGTCCTCAAATTGCCCATCACTGCCAAATGTAATGCTCTTCTCCACTGATTAATACAAAATTGTACAAGGATGTGTTTTAGGGTCTGCCTATTCCACTTTAATTTAAAATCTGTGTCATATAAAAGAAAATGCATGACAATAACTTTTTTTTGGAAAAATACTACCAATACAATAAGCTATCAGAGCAATCAAGATGCTGTAATGTAAGGGTTATATTTCCTTTTTTCCTCCAAAATGACTTTTTTAAACAGAATTCTTCTGGTGTAATCTGATTATATAAGCACTAGAAGAAAGCAACACAAAAGTAAAAGAAAATAGTTGAATTAAAAATAATTTTTTTATATTGAGAGTAATATATTCATATGCTCTGACAATTAAAAGTTTCTCTTTATAAATACAAATGCATGTATGCACATATATATACACATGCCTACACATACTTCATTAAACATATGCTGAGCATATTTTATGTACCAGGAACTGGGTTTGGTGCTGATAAGATAATGATGATCAAAAGGTGACATGATCCCAGTTCTTCTCAAGTTTGCAGTCTAGTGGTCAGAAAAATTTGAAAGACATATCCCCATAGCAATATGCAAACGAATCACAGCAATCGGCAATGGAGATATATATGATATGGTTAGAGCATATAGTAGAAGCACGTAAGTTTTGGGGGAAGAGCTTGAAGAGCCTCTTTCATTTGGAGGTGAGGGTCTTTGGCACAGGAATGAAGAAGAATCTGAATGATAAGTAGATAGTAACTGGGCAAAGATAGAAGGATAGAAAAAAGCAGATGAATTCCAGAGCTATTTAAGCAATAAATGTAATGGGGTTTAATGATGAAGGATAGTGTAGTTTTTGAAGAATGAATCCTAGTTTTTTGGCTTGCATAACTTGGTGAGTGTGGTACCATTCACTGAGCAAGGGTGTACTTAAGAAGTTTGAGAAAATGAGGGAAATAATAGGAATTTTTTAAGTCTAGGTTGAATCTGAGGTGTCTTTGAGATATCTCGAAAGAACTACAAAATAGGCAGTTAGATATATGACTCTGGAAATCAGAGGAGAGATTTAAGCATTTCTGGTTCATCTTTATGTGGTAGTGATGGAATAATGAACATGGAAGACATTAGCTATGACTGAGAGAGAGGGGGCGAGAGAGAGAGAGAGACAGGATGGATGAATGAATGGTATCAGGTGTTGAGGACTTCCAGCTAAGCATTGAGGAAGACTGGCAAAGGAGACTGAATAGGGTGGCCTAGAGGAGGGGGTTGAACCTCAAGGGAAACTTTCATCATGGAAAACACAAAAGGAGGGTATTTCAGAAGGAAGGCAAAGGTCTATAGTATCCATTTTACTGCAGAGGTAGCTAAGATTACCATGATAGTGTTATTGGCCCCAATTCTTCACCTCCCCATACGTTCACATTCTTTATTATGTGACTTTGCAGGTTCACTCACTAAAACAGGTAGAGTATATGTTTTCATTTATATTTATTTGGCCAAGTGACTTGTTTTGGACAAAAATAAAATGTATAATTGATAGCATGAAGGTTCTGAGCATTTCTACTTGCCTTGTTGCACTTCTGCTATCCTCATGAGAAGGACATGCCTGGCCTTGCTGGCGAATCCCAAGAGGAAAACAAGAAGTGGAAGGAAGCCCAGTGGTCCAGCAGATACACAAATGTAAGAACTAAATAACCTAATGTTGCTTGCCCCTGAAGTTTTGTCATTGCAAACAGAAAACTGACATGCTGACTAAAAACCTATGTGCTATATTAAAGATATAGGTCACTGATTAGTGTAGATCACTTTTGCTATGGAGAGAAGAAAGAGACGGGGTTGCGGGAGAAGGACATGGATTTGAAAGAAGCTGTGTAACCTAAAGAAGCCCTGGGTAAACACGGATATCTTGTTGTAGCAGTGTTTGTGCCACTGTGTCAAGTGTTGCTCATATGAGACAAGCCCAGAAGAAGTAGAGGTAAATGGATGTATCACAAGGGATTGGCTGGCTAAAAGAGTTCCTTTGAGAAGAGCATGGATTTCTAGAAATTAAAGCTTGGGTGGCTAGAATCAAATCAATACCTATTTTATCCCATTATTAATGGCTATACCCTAGGCTTTTCACAGTTGCTCTGGGCTGTTATGAGCAACAGAGGACAGATATGCTGAGTAAGAGCCACTCCTACTTCCTAAGAACTGCAGTCTGTTCCATGCAAGTCAGGGGCAACTCCCTCTCCTTTGGAATCTAAAGATAATTTAAGTTGAAATAGCACTACCTAGTTTGAAAACTGGGTAGACAGATGGTACAACTTTGACACAGAAGTAGATAAATTTCTTGAGAGAATATAAAAGCTTTCTAGAGCCCATCCTTCTCATACTTAGCAGCAAAATATTAAGTCAATTTCTTTTATTTAATAGTTTTGAAAATCTCCACTAAATCTTACGTAAGTTTTCTAATAGTCAAAGGTTTGTATTAAAGGTGACCTTCTTATGCACAGACATGTTATGATACATACTTTCTGCTTCTCAACAGTTCATAACAATTATTTACTGAGCACCTGCTAAGTCAGCCACCATATAAGGAACTAGATTAAGTGGTTAATGAGTCATGTGCTTACTAGTATTATAGGGATTAAAATGATAAAAACAAGCAGTAAAATATGCTATGAGCATACTTCTATCTCAGAGCCTGGCTGAGTCTGAATGGAGGAGATGTTCAGGAAGGGTGTCCTTGAGCGTATAACACGTACAGGGTAAGGGAGGAATAGGAATTAACTAGGGGACAGGAACAGAGAAGAGCACTCAGAGGAGGACAGCCTCACAGAGGCTTGTCTATAAGAATCTTAGATAACTGGTATACCCGTTACACAATCTCATTTCTAAGATGACAATGGTTTTCTTAGAAAGTCATCTGGTTTCTTCAAAAGAAACACTTGAGAGTCAGCTCTCTTCCTCCTATGGCAATTCTTTGGAAACTTTATTGGTGAATCCAGACCCAGGAAACCCACACTGGCCTGACCTATGATTAACATGTGAATACTGCCCTAGTAGGAATGCAAGGAATCCATCTACTATCATTCCTTCTACTAGGACTTCATTGTTTCTCCCATTTTGTGCTGCAAACTCCTTCCCTTTCTTTTTTTTTTTTTAATTTATTTTTTGAGCTCTTTTTTTATTGTTGTTCAATTACAGTTGTCTGCACCCTCTCCCCTCCCCCCCTCCAACCCCGCCTCCCTTCCCTGCCTCCCTCCTCCTGCTTCGTTCTGTCCATGTGGTTCCTGAAAACCCTTCTCCCCATTGTCCCCTCCCCACTCCCTCCTGGCTATTGTTAGATTGTTCTTAATTTCAATGTCTCTGGTTATGTTTTGCTTGCTTTTTGCTTTTGTTGATTATGTTCCAGTTAAAGGTGAGATCTCTCAAAACCTACCCCATTATACCAACAGAGAGAGATGGTAGCAGAGGCAAACCAAGGTTAAAACCTTTTTTAACCCTGAGGCCACTACTTGAGGACCTGTCTTTTCTCAATCTCCTCCCTCACTTTCCTAAGGCTCTCCTTTGGTCTCCCCCATTCCACCTTAGCCAGAGTCTCAAAGGCAAAAGGGGAGCAGGAAAAAGTGTGTTATTCAATGCAGACTACTCGTGAATTAAATGCTTAGACTTTACCAAGTGGTACTACCTTTATGGACTTGAATATATAGCCATTTTGAAATGGTTTTATGAAAAGAGCAAGAGCTACAGAAGCCTTTAAATCGAATCTAGAGTTAGGTCTTCACCCAACCACTCACCTAACTCTCAAACTTTCTGCTTGTTAGCCTAATGTATCACCATGCCCTCACCACTCACAATGAATTCCAACTCTTTATTCTCCACAGACTATCTTGATATGTATCACACAACTTCCCAGCCCCACACCTTTGACCCATGCAATGTAAGTCTTCGTTGCTGGATTATGAATGAACAGATCCTAATTTTGTGTCATTTTAGGTTAGAGTAATGAAGACAGGAATGTCATCACCCCTACTGACAGTCCAGCCATGGAAAAATCAACCCCAGGCCTCCCAACATGGATCTTGATGAGCATGCTGCCTTTGTATACACTACTGCTTATACTGGTCAGGCTGGCCAGCAGCTTTAACACTGGTATATGAGGGGTTATGTTGGCTTCTGTGGGCTATTCTGGGAACACACCCAACATTTGCATTTTTTAATTTTTCTATTGGAAAGTGCCTGCTAAGTTCCAAATAACCAACTCATAAATTAGCTTTTGGAACAGAATGGTTTGTAAGATAAGGGATTGACTGCAATTAGAAAGAAACATGTAGATCGGATGAAAATTCAATTGAATTAACCAAAAGGCAGAAAGACGAAAGGCTCTGCCACAAAAGCCAAGTTACTCCTATGAAGAGAGAGCATTAGCCAGTAAATTAGAGCCCTTTTAAAACTCGTATTGACTCTTTTAGGACACAAAGGTCACAGTGCACTGACACCTTAGTGGTTTGAAAAATATTCCCAAAATGTCTTAAATTAGTTTTAGCACTGGGAAAATCTGACTCACTATTTTACATGAGGCCAGGGGAAATAGTTACCTATCAAATAATCAAGCATGAATGTAGCAGAATTAAATCTATAAGGCCAACTTAGCTTCTATCATATCCTTACGTGTTACATGCTGCATACAGAGACATACAAACACATAGACACACACACACCTTCTCAATTCAAACATCATGGTACACAAAATGCACATTTTCCACCATAACCCAAAGAAAAATGTAAAAATGTTATAAGATTCATTTACTGTCTCCCTTTTAGGTCAAACTATGTATATGGCAAAAATACTATTATTATTACTACTACTAGTAATAATTAACCCTTCAAAAAGGTGCTAAAATTTTTTTTTACTAACAAGTGCTATTAAATCCCATTTTCATTTTTAATTCTTACATGTCAGATCTCTGAAAAGAAACATGGCTGGTAACAGAACTAGAGAACTGCACAAGATCCTTGTGCAAAATGTAAAGGGAGACTCCGGAAAGTGAAACCCTAAGAGCAGCTGGGAAGCACAAATAGCTGTTTCACCTGACTAAGTTCATGTCGAAAGGGACACAGTCATTGCTTCCATTCCCAAGGGAGTATATCTGCTGTATTTGTGGAAATAAACATCATCTTCCCAATGCGAAATGAGTAGCCATGGTGCTATCATTCTAAAGCTGGCAAGCACTGTAGAGATCACGTGGACAGACATCTTTACTTGTGATCCCTCAGAGCCCTAGAAGTTTATTTACAATTATCCAAGCAACCAAGAGGGACTGCATCCATGTTTCTTATTTTTTTCAGCAAATTTCCTAGCAGTAAGTTTTCGTGGAAAATGAATGGTCTCTGGTTTCCTTTTGCAAAGTTCTGATCTCAACTCCCTCATTCAAGGGTCTCAATGAGGGAAGACATCATATTACTTAACCCCACTGCTGCCATATTCATATAGGTCTACAAATATACAGAGGTATTTGGCAATAAGTACATTCTGGTTTTCACTTAGCATCTATTCAAAGGGTAAGGAACTTTTACAAAAATATTGGCAATATAATTATTTTTAATCAGATATATTTTGGAGGATAAAGATTAAAAAAATTGGGGCTGAAAGGTCCAAGTTAAGGTATGTCAATATCAGTAGTTTCAGGAGACCCAGGAAGTCCCTGATATAATTTCTAGCCCAGCCTCCTGAAAGTCAAAGGCTACAAATGATTCAAAAGAAATCCAACATAGGACATCTAAGCGCTACCCCATTATGAATGCTGGGGGAACAGTCATGTCTAAAACATACCAATAGCCTGAGAAAATAAAAGCACTGTATTAGTTATCTATTGCTGAGAAACAAAGAATCCCAAAATTTAATGAAATTTGCTTGAAACAAAAGAAAATGTTTATAAATGTTTATTAGTTCTTATGACCTTGTGGATTTTGTGAGTGGTTCTTCCCATCTGGACCAGTTTGGCTGGGGCTGGGTGATTTAGGACAGCGTCATCCCCATGCTAGAGACCTTAGCTGAGAATTCTCTGCAAGACTTCTCATCCCTTAGGATGCTAGCTAGCCCAGGCTTCTTCAGACTGTGAACAAAAGGGTTCCAGCCACAAGAAAGAGCAAGACCAATGCAAAAGCAATTTTTAAGTCTCTGTTTGAGCTACCTTTGATATTTTCCCTGTGGCAAAAGTGAGTTATATGGTTAAATCCAAAGCATATGGAATGGACCTACTCAATATGTGAAAATAGATATAACAAATTCTGGTTGTCACTTTGTAACGATCTATTACATTTCAAGGTTTAAAACTGAGTTCATTTAATATAGAAGTAAATGGATTTTTATCTGAAATATCGCTTCTATGATTTTACCAACATAGTTTTTATTCAAAGAATCAAAAATTCATCCTATGACTATGTAGCTTATGGTAGAGATATGCCTCACTTTATATCTCAAATGTGTTTGTATTAGTGTAATATGGCTGTTGTAACAAATTTCCACAAACTTAATCACTTCACACAAATTTATTCTCTTCTGGTTCTGAGATCAGAAGTCCAAAATCAGTTTCACTGGTCTAAAATCAAGGTCTTGGCAGGCTGGTTCTTTCTGAAATCTCTGAAGAGAGAATCTGTTTCCTTGCCTTTTCTGGCTTCTGGATGTTACCCATCATATTCCTTGACAGTAGCCTCCTTCCTTTACCTTCAAAGTCAGCAATGTTTCATCCTTCTATGCCTTCCCCATGGTCATATTTTACTCTGACTACAACAGGAAAGGTTCTCTACTTTTAAGGACTTCTATGGTTAGTTTGGGCCCACCCAAATAATGTAGGATAATCTCACTATCTCAAGGTTCTTAATCTAAATAATATTTGCGAAATCCCTTTGGCCACGTAAAGTAATAATCACAGGTTTCGGGGATTAGAGTGTGGGCATCTTATTAGGGCCATTATTCTGACTATCACAATGTGTTAGTGGGAAACTGTACCTAAATACAATTTCTAAATGCCCAATCATACTGTACTGCATTGGTGAAATTAGCTATGTTAAAAAAAGAGAAGAAAAGAAAAGAAAAGAAACACTTTTGATTATGATGGGATTTCTTAATACAAGTCAAACTTTTAAAATAAAGTTTCCATCACTTTAGGACATTAAGATACAATTTTAATATATTATAATTCCTTTTCTGTTTTCAATACTTTGCCTAGAATTAACGTCTAGGGCTAAGCACACTGCACATGAAACCAATATATCTAGCCTATGGTTCAGATTTCAACCATGATTTTAACCCTTGTGAAAAAAAAAAAAAACAGTAGAATTTTAATAGTACGACTGAATTAAGTAGAGCATATTTGGAGTGAATTGATGATAGTTTATAGAATATACTTCTCTCTTTCTCAGATCAAAGCTACATATGATGCTGTATGCATTTTTAGACTTTCATTAGATGTCTGATTTCTAACTCACCGTAAATACAGCCTTGGAGAAATAGCCATATGCAGCCATAACTTCATAACTTTGCAGTTTTGAAGTTATTAAAACTTCTGTCAGCAGTCAGCTTCATTTCTCAAATTAGGAAATCATTTTCAGTAATTGTTTCCTTCTTTCTCAAACTATTGAAGTGGTTTCTCATGGAATTTGCACTCTGTTTATAAACAACTAAAAATTACCCAGCTACAACCTCATCTCAAAATTGGCACTGATAAAAATTCTTTCAAAAACTGTTTTTATAAAAGGACCTAATAAATCCTTGTGAATAAAATTTAAGCAAGATTTTGGAGCAGAGACTCACAGTGGATTAAAGACACTTCTATGTCTGTTTCCAAACACTTCTGTTATATTTTTGAACTCCTATCATTTTTTTCTCTACATGAAAGTAAAAATGCTCAGTACATTGCACTTCTGTAGAAGTAGATGAAGAAATGTGCAATGAGAGATTAGTAATAACTCTTGAAATCACTTAATGCATTTTTTCTTGTCTAAAAACCGTTTTCAAACAACTGCTTTATTTTTCCTGATTTTTTTTCAATTCAATGGGCCCATTTTAAAAAATAAAAAGGAAAACTCGGTGTGAATTTATTACCTATGTGACATGATTCAAACATTGCATTCTTGAAAAGAAAATGTTCCTTTTTCAAATAATTCCTTTATAAACATCATTCAACCCCTTGGACTAACAAAGTATTTGAAAAATGCATAGCTATTTTAATTTGTAAAAATTATTTTAGGTAATTTTGATCATTCCTACATTCTGCTATTAAGAAAATTGTCCTTGTTTCTTCTTAGATTTCACTATTGTGTATAGTAAAATAAAATCAGCAAATAGGTAAATTCATAATTTTTATAGTAATGCTATCCGACAACACAGTTTATAAAGGACGACCAATGAGGATAAAAATAATCTAAATATTATCTTTTCTGAGTTCTCTATTACTCAGCACAATTTTAAAATATTTTTACTTATGAAGTAAAAATGATTATTAAAAATGTTCATATGGGTGACACAATACATTGTCTAAAATAGAGTGCCTAAATCAAATTCTACATATGCTACAATAATTTTATACCAATATGTGTGAATATTGATATAATTCAAATTCTAACTTCTCACTCAAAAATTAATAAAGGTTGGATTTCAGTTTGTTAATGATGATAATATATACAAGGTCTGTCCAGAAAAAGTTCAGCCATTATTAATATGAGGTGAATGGTTTATGTGACATTGATGTAACCTGGAGGCCAAGGAGAATGGACTGGAATGTGAATGCATAAACAATGATGACTTCACTGTATTAGTCAGTGGGGGCGGTGGACAGCACTGAGTGAGCATGTATACTATGTGGCCATTGCATTCAAAATGACTGAGCAAGTAGAGCAATGAATCTGCATCAAATTTTGCATCAAGTTTGAACAATCGTGCATGAAAACTATTCAGATGATTGAAAAACCTGCAGCTATGGGCAACTGGTGATTGATAGCTTCATCATGACAATGCAGCCACTCACATATCATGTCTCATGCAGGGATTTTTGGTGAAACATCAAATCACCCAGGTGACTCAGCCCCCCTACAGCTAAGATTTGGTGCCGTGAGACTTCTGGATTTTCCAAAACTAAAATCACCTTTGAAAAAGAAGAGATTTAAGACTGTCGATGAGATTCAGGAAAATATGATAGGGCAGCTGATGGCAATTGGGAGAACTGTGTGAGGTCCCAGGGTGCCTACTTTGAAACTGAAGAGTCATTGTTCTATGTACATTGTTTCTTGTATCTTATATCTTCTCTAATAAATGTCTCTGTTTTTCATAGTACATGCCTGGATACTTTTTGGACAGACCTTGTACATGACCAGAAACAAACATTGCACACTTGGTGTTGAAGCTTTGAAATGAATAAATTAGATTAATTATTTCCCAATGATGTGTCTTTTTCTTGCTTGAATCCAATACATTATTAAGATGCCTAGACACTGCTGGTAATAGACCAAGGTGAGCCTTCTGTCAGCACAAACAAAAGGAGCTGACCCAGAACTCACAACAGCACACACAAACCAGTATGCTAATCTGCAACCAAGGAGCAGGGCCCACAAAGGGCCAAGATGGCAGAAAAATCTCAAAAGAGCAGGGCACTTCAGTAACAAGATTTTCTGTGAGCTCATTAATATTTACCAAAGCCAAGAGAACTGTTTTTTCTTTCATTTAGCCACAAATGCCTCCTTAAAATTATTCCTACATTGAGACAACATTAGAAAAATAAAGTATGCATATAAAAGAAGCTTCAAATGGAAGACAAGGGACTTTTAAGATAAGCCTGCATTCAGTATGAGTATCTGCACCCAGAAGACCATTTACACAAATTAACATATTTTATCTACTGTAAAAAAAAAACATGAAATAATTCACATGTACAAGATTGTTTAATTTAAATTACTATAAGGGAATGCTTGAACATTCTTTGTACACCCCATAGAATCACAAGTTCTGATAAGCAAGACAAATATTTGCCACTTTAAAAATAAGCTAGTGGAAAAGATGTTTTCAATTGCAAGTAGTATTTTCTTGAATTATTTAGTAGAGTGATCAAGAAATAAGTTCCCGATGGAGGCAGTCTTGGGTTTGCATCTGACACTAGCTGTGCTGTTTTAGGTAAATTATACAATCATTTGAGCCTCAGATTCTCCATATGTAAAATATTTAATATGAAATGGATTTACTCCATAGTATGAGATGACTCCAAAATATGAGATTGATTGATTCCATAAAAGAAGTCAGTCATAAGTCTACAGGATCTGAGCAGGGCTGTTGAGGACAGAACATGTGGACATCACCCATTCATAGAGTAACAAGGAGTCAGGGCCAATTCAATGGCATGAAACACACATGAATGGTTAGCAGGAACTACTTTGTGTGGTTTTGAGTTTAGGAGAGGAGGCTCAATATAGTGCATGGTCCATTCAAAGACTGCAATGAATGTTGAAGGTATTTTTTTGTTTTTGTTTCTGTAATTAAAGTATTTATTAGGACTTTAAAGACTAGAGATTAAAAAAAAAAAAACCCTTCCCTATCATCCCACTACCCTAAGAGAACTACTATCACCATTAGGAAGTATCCTTCTAGCTCTTTCTTTATATATGTCAATAAGCTTGTGTACAATTTTACAAATTTTCATTTTTTTTAAAGATTTTATTTTTATTTATTTTTAGAGAGAGGGGAAGGGAGGGAGGGAGGGAGAGAAACAGCAATGTATGGCTGCCTCTCACATGGCCCTCATCGGGACCTGGCCCGCAACCCAGGCATGTGCCCTGACTGGGAATCGAACCGGAACCCTCTGGTTCCCAGCCCGTGCTCAATCCATTGAGCTACACCAGCCAGGGCACAAATTCTCATTTTATGGAATCCTACTTTACATTATTTCACTTGATTCTCCTATATACCCTCATCCCCACTGAAAGACTATGAATACATTTTCATATCCTTAACTATTCTTTTACAACATCACTGTGATAACTCCTGATGGTATTTCATTGTGTGTATGGATCACAGTGTTTATATGTATCACAATATTTAATCGGCATGTATCTGGCAATAAATAAATATATTTGTATACATCCTTAATTATCTGTTGACCTAAACCCTTATGACAAACATCCACACACAAAAACCTGTACATATTAACTCCTTCAACCTGAAAACATGCATTTCTACAAATCCCAGTTTTTCTAATTTTTTATATTTAATTTTTGAGTAGATAATACATTTGTTTATCTTACTAGTTGATTTTAAATCAATATGATATAAATAAAAAGGAAACAATAAAAATTTCTTCCTTCCATCCCTGTGTCTTCTTTACTAATCTCCCACCTCATTTGCCCTACAGACAACATGGTTATTAATGGACATAGTCTTCTAGATTTTATCTATGAATATATAAATAAATATAAACATATATAATTATTTTACCCCTGTTTTCCATAAAGAGCAGCACACAACATATACTATGCTTTGTTTTGTTTTCTCCACTTAATAATATATGTTATACTTATTTCTATATCAGTACTTATACAGATTTCTCATTCTTTTACTTATGAGATAGCATTCTACTATATAGGTATACCATAACTTACCATAATTTATTTAACTTAATCTAATATGTTGTTCTTGAAAAAAGTTGCTGCTGTGATTCATATTGTGCATATATTATTTCATGTTTATGCAAACATATCTTTAGTTCAAAGTGATATTCAAAATATTTAACAACAAGTAGTCTATAGCAGTGCTTATCATCTGATTAGAAGGTTTTTATGTCAAATAAATTCCTGGTTTTGGAAATAGTCAAATTGGAGTCAAATCCTACAGTGACCAAAAACTTGTCCACAAATATTCAAAGCAAAACTATTCACAATCAACAAAAGATGAAAATAATCTAAATCTCCATCAACTAAGAAGGGAATAAACAGAACACCACATAGCTATGTAATGGATAGTATTCAGCCATAAGAAGGAATGAAGTGGTGATATATGCTACAACATGAATGAACTTTGAAATATACACAAAGTGAAAGAAGCCAGACACAAAAGGATAAGCATTGTGTGACTCTATCTACATAAAATAGCCAGAATAGGGAAATCCACAAAGACAAAAAGGCAAATTAATGCATTCCAGGGGCTGGTGGAAAGGAGAGGGTGAGGAGTGATGGTGGACTGGGTATGAGGTGTACTTTTGGGGTGAGGAAATATTCCAGAATTAGATGGTTGCACATTTGTGAATGTACTAAATGTCACTAAAATTGTACACTAAATGGTTAAAATGGCAAAAATAGAAATAAAAAATAAAAATCAGTGAAGCATTTTGCAAAAATTTCAGGCAATAACCAATCATATTTATGTTAGCTACATGAAATACTTTCAGAACAACAATAATAATAATAGGTAGTATTAGTGAAGATCACAGTTAATGTTAGAGTACTCATTATGTGCAAAGTTCTTATTCTATGTATTTTGCACAGATTGGCTCATTTAATCATTATGATAACTCCACAAAATGAGTACTTTCTCTTCTTTTAATATGAGGAAACTGAGGTACAGATGCGGCCCCTTGTGAAAATGAGTTTGACACCCGATTTAAGTCTTTGATTCACTTCAAGTTAATCTTTGTATGTAGTGTGAAATAAGGGTACAGGGTCAAACTTTTACATATGGATATCCTATTGTATCAGTGCTACTTGTTGAAGAGACTAATCTTACCCCATTTAATATTGGCATTGGCCATTGTGAAACACTGGAAAATTAAATCTTTGTTTAAATCAATTAATCATAAATTTATGGGTGCATTTCTGGACTCTCAATTTTATCCCATGGATATATATATCCTTGTGCTATACCATACTGTTTAGACTACTGAAGCTTTGTAGTAAGTCTTAAATTTGGGAAAAGTGAGCCCTCCTACTGTGTCAACTTTTTCAAGACTGTTTTGGCTATTTGAAAGCAAATCACTTCATTCTGAAAAAATTATTAACAAAAAATTACAGTTGGATTTTGGATTAAAATGTAAGAAAACCCCAATAACCAGTCTCTTACTGTAAATTTCAATGTAATAGTTATCAGACTCACTTAGATTTTTAAAAGTTTTTAATATTTATTGTATATTTTTCCATTACCATTTAGCCCCCTTCTGTCCCCTCTCCCCACCCCCATTATCACCGCACTGTTATCAATGTCCATGAGTCCTTTTCCTTTTTTGCTCAATCTGTCTATCCCCTAACCTCCCACCCCAACTAGCTGTCATCCTGGTCTCCATCTATACTCTGTTTCCATTTTCCTTGTTAGTTCAATTTGTTTATTTGATTCCACATATGATTGAAATCATATGGTATTTGTCTTTCTCTGACTGGCTTATTTCACTCAGCCTAAGATTCTCCGGTTCCACCCATACTGTCACAAAGGGTAAAATTTTCTTCTTTCTTATGGTCAAATAATATTCCGTTGTATAAATGTCCCATAGTTGTTTTAGCCAATCATCTACTCATGGACACTTGGGTTCCTTCCATATCTTGGTGATTATAAATAATGCTCCAATAAATACAAAGGTGATTATGTTCTTTAGAATTAATGTTTTGGGTTCCTTTGGATATATACCCAGAAGTAGGATCACTGGATTAAAAGGCAGATCCATTGTTAATCTTTTGAGGTAACTCCATACTGCTTTACACAGTGGCTGCACCAACCTGCATTCTCACCAACGGTTCAAAAGAGTTCCCCTTTCTTTACATCCTCTCTAGCACTTGTGGTTTGTTAATTAATTGATGATAGCCATTCCGACAGGTGTGAGGTGATATCTCATTGTGTGTGTGTGTGGTTTTTTTATGGTTCATTCAAGTACAGTTGTCTCCATTTTTGCTCCACCACTCTCCCCTACGCTACCCACCCCTATCTCCCACCCTCAACCCTACCCCCCTATTGCTTTGTTCATGGATCCTTTATACATGTTCCTTAATGACCCTTCCCTTTTTTCCCATATTATCCCCCTCCCCAATGGTCAATGTCAGTTTGTTCTTTATTTCAATGTCTCTGGTTGTATTTTGCTTGCTTGTTTGTTTTGTTGATTAGGTCCCACTTATAGGTGAGATCATATAGCATTTGTCTTTCGCCACCTGCATTATTTCACTTAGCAAAATGCTCTCCAGTTCCATCCATGCTAGCGCAAAGGGTAGGAGCTCCTTCTCTCATTCTGCTGCTTAATATTCCACTGTGTAAATGTAGCAGTTTTTGATCCAATCATTTAGTGATGGACACTTAGGTTGCTTCTAGCACTTAGCTATTGTAAATTGTGCTGCTATCAACATTGGTGTGCACAGGTTCTTTTGAATTGGTGTTTTAGGATTCTTAGGGTATAATCCCAGCAGTGAAACTGCAGGATCAAAAGGCAGTTTAACTTTTACTTTTCTAAGAAATCCCATACTGTTTTTCACAGTGGCTGCACAAGTCTGTATTCCCAACAAGGTACTAGGTTTTTCTTTTTACCACAACCTCACCAGCACTTATTATTTGTTGATTTGTTTATAATGGCCATTCTGACTGGTGTGAAGTGGTATCTCATTGTGGTTTTAATTTGCATCTCTCTGATGGCTAGTGATGCTGAGCATCCTTTCATATCTCTATAGGCACTCTGTATGTTCTCTTTGGAGAAGTGTCTGTTCAGGTCCTTTCCCATTTTTGTATTGGATTGTTTGTCTTTCTGGAGTGGAGTCCTGTGAGTTCTTTATATATTTTGCAGACCAAACCCTTGTCCAAGATATCATTGGCAAATATATATTTTCTAAACACTTAGTTCTCTTTTCATTTTGCTAATGTATTATTTAGCTGCACAGAAGTTTTTTATTTTGATGAAGTCCCATTTGTTTATTCTTTCCTTTCTGTCCCTTGCTCTAGGGGACATACTGGTGAAAATATTACTCCAGGATATATCTGAAATTTTCCTACCTATGTTCTCATCTAGGACCTTTATGGTATCAGGACTTATATTTAAGTCTTTTATCCATCTTGAGTTTAATTAAGACTTATATTTAAGCCTTTTATACATCTTGAGTTTACTTTAGTTTAAGTTGGTGCTCGAGTTTTATTTTTTTGGATGTAGCTGTCGAGATCTCCCAACACCATTTGTTGAAGAGGTTATTTTGATTGCTTATTATGCTGCTGCACCCTTTGTTGAATAGTAATTGACCATAGAGACTTGGGTTTATTTCTGGACTCTCTATTCTGTTCCATTTATCTATGTGTCTGTTCTTATGTCAGTACTGGACTGTTTTGATTACTGTGGCCTTATAATAGAGTTTGATATCAGGTATGGTGATCCCTCCTACTTTATTCTTCTTTCTCAAAATTGCTGTGGCTATTAAGGGTTGTTTATGATTCCATATAAATTTTTAAAGTGTTTGTTCTATATCTGTGAAATATGTCATTGATACTTCAATAGGGATTGCTTTGAATCTATAAATTGCTTTGGATGGTATGGATGTTTTGATGATGTTAATTCTTCCAGTCCATGAACATGGTATATGCTTCCATTTATTTGTGTCTTCCTTAATTTCTTCTTCAGTGTTGTGTAGTTTTCTGAGTACAGTTATTTTACCTCTTTGGTTAGGTTTATTCCTAGGTATTTTATTTTTCTTGTTGCTATAGCAAATAGAATTTTTTCTTTATTTCTGCTTCTGATATTTCATTGCTGTTGTACAAAAATGCCTTTGATTTCTGAATATTGACTTTGTATTCTGCTGTTTTGCCAAATTCACTTCTCAGGTTGAGTAGTTTTTTGGTGGAGTCTATAGGGTTCCCTATGTACACTATCATGCCATCTGCAAACAGTGACAGTTTTACTTCCTCTTTTCCAATTTGTATGCCTTTTGTTTCTTCTTCTTGTCTGACTCCTGTGGCTAAGACTTCCAATACTATGTTGAAGAGAAGTGGTGAAAATGGACAACCTTGTCTTGTTCCTGATCTTAGTGAGAAAGCTTTTAGTTTTTTTTTTCATTGAGCATGGTGTTGGCCATAGATTTTTCATATATGGCCTTTATTATGTTGAGTTATGCTCCCTCTACTCCCACTTTGCTGAGTATTTTTAGCATGAATGCCTGCTGTACCTTATCAAATGCTTTTTCTGCATCTACTGATATGATCATGTGATTTTTGCCTTTCCTTTTGTTTATGTGATGTATTACATTTATTGGTTTGTGAATATTGTCTTATCTTTGCATCCCAGGCATGCATTCCACTTAATCATGGTGTATAATCTTTTTCATGTATTGCTGGATGCAGTTTGCCAGTACTTTGTTGAGGATTTTAGCATCTGTGTTCATCAGCAATATTGGTATAGTTTTCTTTCTTTGTTGTGTCTTTGTCTGGTTTGGAGATGAACATCACGCTGGCATCATAAAAAGAGTCTGGGAGTCTTCTGTCTTCTTGGATTTTTTGTAACAGTCTGTGAAGGACAGGGGTTAGCTTTTTCTTAAATGTTTTGTAAATTTCTTCTGTGAAACCATCTGGTCCAGGGCTTTTGTGTGATAGGAGTTTTTTGATTACTGCTTCAGTTTCATCAGTTGTTATTGGTCTGTTTAGGCTTTTTCCTTCTTCATCATTCAGTTTTGTAAGATTATATTTTTTTAGAAATTTGTCCATTTCACCCAGGTTTTCAAATTTTTTGGCATTATAGTTCTTCATAGTAATTTCTTATAATCCTTTGGATTTTTGTGGTATCAGTTGCAATCTCTCCTCTTTCATTTCTGATTGTGTTTATTTGGATCCTTTCTCTTTTTTTCTTGATGAATCTGGTTACAGGCTTGTCAATTTTGTTTATCCTCTCAAAGAACCAGCTCCTGGATTTATAGATCCTTTGAATTGTTCTTTCATTCTCTATGTCATTTAATCCTGCTCTGATCTTGATTATTTCCTTTCTTCTACTAGCTCTTGGCTTTCTTCGTTGTTCCTCCAGTTCTTGTAGTTGTAAGGTTAGTTTGTTTATTTGAAATATTTCTATCTTTTTTAGATACGCCTGTATTGCTATGACCTTCCCTCTAAAGACTGTGTTTGCTGTGTCTCATAGGTTCTGCACTGTTTTGTGTTCATTTTCATTTGTTCCCAGAAACTTTTTTGATTTCTCCCTTGATCTCATTATTAACCCATTCATTGTTTAATAGCATGCTACTCAGTCTCCATGAGTTTGAATATTTTTGAATTTTGTCCTTGAGGTTAGTTTCTAGTTTCAATCCCTTGTGGTCTGAGAAAAATGTTTGATATGATTTCAATTTTCTTGAATTTTACCTGTTAATGTGTTTTGTAATTATTTGTTACGTAAAATTTCTTGTATCATAATGTGTTCAAAAATAAATGCTAAAATTACCTTATAATACAAAAAAACAAGTATCTAAATATGAATAAATAAATAATTGAACTTAAACAATAAATGAAAGATTTATTTCCTGAAGGTTTGGGCCAAAAACATGGGTGTACATTATACATGCAAACTATGGTATTTAGGTGTGTCTATGTTGGGTTCATAAATGTTTACTAGGGTTATATTCTCTTGCTGGATTGTTCCTTTTATCATTATGTAGTGTCCTTCTCTGTCTCTTACTATAGCATTCATTTTAAAGTCTTTTTGTGGAACATAGTACTGCTACTCCAGCTTTGTTTTCCTTTCTGTTTGCATGAAATCATTTTTTCCATTCCTTTACTTTTAGACTGTGTAGCTTCCAATCTGAGGTGTGTCTCTTAGAGGCAGAATTTTTATTTAAAGATTTTATTTTTATTTATTTTTAGAGAGAGGGGAAGGGAGGGAGAAAGAGAGGGAGAGAAACAGCAATGTGTGGTTGCCTCTCACATGGCCCTCACGGGGACCTGGCCCACAACCCAGGCATGTGCCCTGACTGGGAATCAAACCGGGACCGCTTGGTTCCCAGCCCACGCTCAATCCACTGAGCTACACCAGCCAGGGCTAGAGGCAGAATTTATATGGGTCTTCTTTTCTTATACATTCAACTCCCCTATGTCTTTTGGTTGGAGCATTTAAGCCATTTACATTTAAGGTGATTATTGATAGATACATATTTAGTGCCATTTTATTGTTAACTATTTTCTTCTTTTTTTCCCTCTCTTTTTCTTCTTCTTCTTAAAGCAAGCCCTTTAACATTTGTTGCAGTATTGGTTTGGTGCTAACAAACTCTTTTAGCTTTTTCCTGTCCAGGAAGCTCCTTATTTCTCCTTTAATTTAATTTAATTAATTTATTTATTTTAATATTTTTTAAATTTATTTTATTTTTAGAGAGAGGAAGGGAGAGAGAAAGAGAGAGAGAGAAACATCAATGTGTGGTTGCCTCTCATGTGGCCCCCACTGGGGACCTGGTCCGCAACCCAGACATGTACCCTGACTGGGAATTGAACCTGCAACCCTTTGGTTCGCAGCCCGCGCTCAATTCACTGAACTAAGCCAGCCAGGGCTCCTTTAATTTTAAATGATAGACTTGTTGAGTAAAGTAGCCTTGGTTGTAGGTCATGGCTTTTCATAACCTTGAATATTTCATGCCACTGCCTTGTGGCCTAAAATGTTTCTGTTGAGAAATCAGATGACAGTCTAATTGGTGCTCCCTTGTAGGTAACTGCATGCTTTTCTGTTGCAGGTTTTAGGATTCTCTCCTTGTCTTTAGGCTTGTCATTTTAATTATGATGTGTCTCGGCGTAGACCTCTTTGAGTACAACTTGTTTGGGACTGTCTCAGTTTCCTGGACTTATGTGTGGGTTTTTTTTTCCTTCACCAGATTAGGGAGGTTTTTGGTCATTATTTCTTCAACTGGGTTCTTGATCCCTTGCTAACTCTCTTCCCATTCTGGTATTCCCATGATGTGGATGTTGTTATACTTCAAGTTGTCCAAAATATTTCTTAAGCTCTCTTCATTGTTTAAAATTCTTTTTTCTTTTTGCTGCTCTACCTGGGTGTTTTTTCCTACCTTGTCTTCCAAATCACTGATGCAATCCTCTGCTGTTTATTCCTTCCAGTATATTTTTTCATGTATTCCATTATTTATTTCTGACTGCTCCTTTTGTATGGTTTCTACATCTTTTTCATGCTACTGAGTAGTCTTATAATCATTACTCTAAACTCCTTATCTGATAAATTGCTTGCCTCCATTTCATCTTGTTTTTCTTCTGGAGAATTCTCTTGTTCTTTCATTTGGAGTTCATTTCTTTGTCTTCCCATTTTGGCTGCTTCTTTGTATTTCCTGCCTTAGTTGTTAAACTAATCAGTAATATATTCTCAAGATTTAATCAGCAATCTGACTTAAGGTCTACAGTGTGGGGCAGAGTAATTCCTGTGGGCAAGGCTACTACTTTCCTTCAGGCTAATGCCACTTGGAGAGGAGTGCTCTGCCTGAGAAAGGTGTCTTCTGTAGTGTGGGGAATGACTCAGCACAGGGATTCTGGCATGTGTTCCTTCAGTTCTCTCCCCACGGTCACCAACACCACACTCTCTTCATGAGTCTCTAGTTCACTCTGTCCTTCCTCTGCTGGAGCCCAGGATAAGTGTCTGTCAATGTAATTTTGTGTGTTGGCCCTTTAAGTGGCTCGCTGAGTCTCCACCTGTTTTTTCCTGGCACACAGAAATCTTGATGCTTTTCACAGCTGGACTTTATCTGGGTTTCTGGTACTATAGCCTGGGAGACCAGCTTGGGATTTAGACCCCACACTTCTCAGGCAGAACCCCCTGGCCACTGAAATATTCCTCTGGCACTTCAGCTCCCACTCATGGGAGCTCAGTCAGCACTCTCATGCATCCTCCACAGTCCCTACCAGTCTTGTTGTGGTAAAGTAGTTTCTTCTGTCTGTCCTCGGTTATAAGGCTTCTCTCCAGCCAGTGTTCAGTTGATCATTCAGGAGGATTTCTCAAAAATTTAGTTGTAATTCCAGATTGGTCTTGGGAGGAGGTTAGTGTAGCTTCCACTTACTCCTCTACCATCTTGGATCTCTAGATTTTTTTAAAAAGGGATGTCTTTTCAGAATCTGCAGTAATTGTTAAGAAAATGTACCAAAATAGAAAGAACTGGAGGACAAGGCAGTTTAAATATAATAAGAGCAACAATAACTATTTTAAATTAGTAACATTAGAATGTTTTGGGAAGCACTCATGCACACACTGTCTGACATTTTTTCACACACAAAAAATCTGTGAAGTAGTCAGGGCATGCATGATTATCCTCAAAACACAAAAGGGGAAGCTAAGGCCCTGAGAAGTTAACATAAGTTATTTCACCTTGGCAGGTCAACATCAGCCTTAGATAAACTTGGCCTTATTTATAATTTTATTCAGTTTAGAAAAAAATCTATAGCTAATAAGAATTTTTATAATTGCTTCTGTAAATCTCTTGCTTATTCCAAGATCTCAGAGAAACAAAAACAAATGCAGATGTCAAACCCAGATCTGAGCTCTCCTGAGACTTATTTGTGTGTAGATTTAACTTCTTTAGGTTGAGTCTCTTTACCCTCCCTCTAAGCTCTGCTATGATTCTTCTACACATACTGTTACAATTACTTATTCCCTCTCCTGCACACATTTTTCTTTGACATTTAAATTATTATTAACTATAAAATATTTTCATTATGCAGTGAAACAACACAATTTTTTGGCACTATCTTTGATTAAAATCCCATGCAAGCCAAAAGGTTGCCTGAGGGAAATGGCCTGAAGCACCTCTTATGTGTCCACTCATGAGCCCCAGCAAAGTATCACAGGAATATTACAAAGTATTAAAGGATAGAGTTTGGAGAAATATTTATTGCCCTTTGGAGGACTTATTTAATGCCAAGGAAAAATAAACACTGCACATTTAATGGGTCAATAGGATGTATCTAAAATACCAAAGTCCAGTACAAGAAGGACTACTTAGCTAATGTTCTTTCAAAGCTTTGAGTTAAACAGTCTTTCTGTATACATACTGCAAGAGAAAACCTGTATTCACTTTCAGAGGAAAATAGACATAAAACTTTTTCCCTGAAAACTTGAGCTATTGTGATATAATACAAACTAAATTTAGATTTCAATTATTCTCAAGTGCAGCTATGCTGTGTCTTTTATTCTTCTGTTTGGTGAAATGACAGTCTTACTTAGTAATTGAATATTAATTTTCACCAAAAAAAGAATTCCAAACTATTCTTCAAAGAGGGAGTTAAGCTTATTAATTCATTCCTTAACAAGAGGACAAAGAGCCTGCCTTGCAATATAAGAAATAAGAACTCCTAGGGGCCAAGAAGATTTAATCAAGGATTGAAGGGAAGAAAAAGTGAATGAGCCAGAAAGAAGAAGAATGTGAGGTTACCCAATTTTCAGGAGGGAAAATCCCTTTACAGTGCTCAGCCAAAGTAAAGTAACATGGCAAAGCAGAAGTACAAATTCCTCCTGAGATACGAGCTAAAACATTGACTTTCTTTTATAATGCCACTTTAATCTCTGGTAAAATTCCAAAGCAAAGGTTTATATTTTATGATATTGTCAACTTTGCATAAAACTACTTGTGCTATTCATGACTTATACAGCCTTAGGGACACTACGGATTTTTTCCCCTCATAAATCTAAAAATGTTCTCAGCCTTCCCAGTAGACTCCTAATATTTATTGGTGCCTATCTTAAAACAACAGTTCAAAGTTGGAGCTATGAAAACATTTGGGGCTCTAATTTATGCCAAAGGAAGTCTACAGAGGATTACAGATAATAAAAAGCACTCAGAGTTTGCCCCAAAACTACTAGAATCACCTCCACCTAAACATACACATGTTGCTAACATAGGAAAGTAGCCAAGTGGCTTACGCCACAGTCCGTCTAACGTGTCTGAAGAACTGCATACCTATTCAAAGTATTAGTTGACTTATAAATATTCCCTTTCTGTTACTTTACATTCTTAACATTTATTAAAGACCTTAGACATTTTCTTTCTGTGTACTATAATCAGAGATATTTACCATATTATAGGCTAACAAAATTTTTAAAATATTCAATTCATTTAAAAATAACAATCCATTACAGGTTAATATAAATAACATACATTGTGAAAATAACCATATTTTTAAAAACAAAATATCTAGTGAGAAAATGGAATTGTTTTAAATTTTTGCTAATATCCTTAATGTCTACTTTAAAAAAAGACAGCTGAGTTCTGGTTTCTGCTTCGGCATTCAATATGTTAAAATATCATCTGTCATGTAGTCTCCGCAAGACACCATACTATGAGAGAGTAAGAATGACAAAAGGCAAATAATGCCTTAGTATTACTATGAAAATCACGTTGACCTCAAAATTCCCCTGAAAGGGTCCTAGGTACCCCCAGAGATACCCTCACCACACAACATTATATATATATAATGTGTGTCTGTGTGTGTGTGTGTGTGTGTGTCTGTGTGTCTGTAGGATTCTACCTATGCCTCCATCTTGGCTGGAAGTCCTTCCTATAAGCCTTCTTCACTGTCCAACTTTCACATCTGTATATCGTAACTGGGATTACTAGGGTGTGGATGATCTTAGCCTTGGTGTCTAATGACACATATTTACTACAAGTGGTCTTTCCTAATTCTTCTATTGCTGCTATTCCTATTCTTAATCTTCTCTTGATTTCTTGGCTACAGCTTCTATGTGAACTGATGACCGAACCAAGTTAAGCAAAATCTTTAACAATTTCATTGTCTTCTTATCTACGTTAAACTTGTGTATCTCTTCTCTAGTCATGATTTTTGTCTTCTTGATATTCAAATGCAGTCCCACTTTGGGATTTTCTTCTTTCACTTTCATCAGAAGCTGTTTCAAGTTGTTGTTACTTTCTGCCAGTAAGATGGTGTCAACTGCATATCTTAAGCTATTGCTATTTCTTTCACCAATTTCTCTCCTTCCTCTGAGTCTAGCCCAGTATTTCTTATGCTTTGTTCTGCATACAGATTTGTTCTGCAAACAAATAGAGAGCTAAACAAATAGGGAGATAAAATGTTCCTTGTCTGACACCTTTACCTATAGGAAGCCCACAGGAGATGATTCTGTCTCTCTATATTCTGTTCTGACAATGGCTTAGATTTACCTACATATTTTTTAGTTCCTTTTCTTATCATTTATTTTTTCTTTTCACTTTGTATCTCCCTTTTACAATGGTTTTTCTTCTTGAAGTATATCATGGAGAAGTTCCTGTAGTCAGAGTCTACAAGGAGGAAATTCTCTGATGCTATGAGAAAGACTTGTCAGCCCAGTGGTTGTTGTTCATGTAGGTAACTTGTCCTTTTTCTGTGGCTGCTCTTAGGATTTTATTCTTGTCCTTAGACTTCTATGGATGGGCTTCAATGTGTCTAAGTGTGGTTTTCTTTTTATTTATCCTGCTTGGGATTTGTTGGCATTCCTGAATCTAAGGATTTATGCCTTTCATCAATTCTGGAAAATTCTCAGCCATTATATTTTCAAATACCAGTCACCTCCATTTTCTCTATTCTTTCTGGCATTTCATTTAGATGTATGTGAGACCTGCTAACCATACCCTACATATCTCTTAATTTGTCTTTTATATTTTCCATATATTTTCCTTTTTATGCTGAAATTCTTCAGATCTTCCATTTTGCCAGTACTTAATTGCAGTAATGTTTAATGTATTTTTAATTTCTAAACTTCTATTTGATTCTTTTAAAAAAAGCTGGTTAATCATTCTTGATAGTCATTTATCCATTAATCACATTTTAATTATCTTTTATTTTAATAAATATAACATACCCACTTAATTACATTCTTACCTAATGATTCAAACATTATGATTCTGTCTTTGTTGATTTATAGATTGTAGACCATGGTGATTTCCTTATGCTTTTATTGATTTTAAATACTAAGCTTGTGTCCATTTTAACCTTATCCATAAAGCTCTTTGGGATTTGTATTGAGAGTGTGCACTTCTAATGAGGATTTTCATTTGCTTCCATAAATCTCCTAAGAGTACTTTAAACTAAACATTCAGTTCAGGAGTTTTCAGGGAAATAGTATAAATGTGTTCTGACAATCCCCAAGGTGGTCAGCTTGTGGTTACTGATATCCCGAGTATGCCTGGGCCTTGGGTACTGGGCCATGGTTCTTACATCCCTAGATGGCAAGAATTATCCAGGTTCCAGGGAATCGAGGAGCATGAAGAGCAGTGGGTTCCTGTCCTCAGTCCTCTGACATTAGCGGATTTCTTCGTTTTCAAGCCAGCTCAACCAATTATTTTAAATGGTTATTAATGATACTAGACAAAATATTTAAAGTAATTTTAAGAAGTGATAATTTTCAGAAGATTTGTCAACTATATTATCAGACATGGAAGTTCGTTGGCTTTATATATGTACTACAGCATGTGTATATGGACATTGTACTACTAGGGCATGTCCTTATTTTAATTTATACTGTTCAATGATATTTATATTGTTAAAATCATGAAACACTTCAAATTTATAGTTTTTATTATTTATCAAGTACTTTTTTATGATGCAGTTTAAATTATATGAAGGCTAGAAAAACTATATGATAGTAAACATGACTAAAGTTTGTATTCTGTTTTCTTTAGAAAATACTAAGGAGACAAAAATCATCAGAAATTTATCTAAGTGGCAGCTATAAATATACACATCAACTATGAATTAAAATCTAACCTAATGTTTTCGAAGCTTTTTAAAAGTCACTTTATATATTAATTATATACTATATTCTGCTGTGTATAATGCGTACCCACGTTTTTGGCCCAAACTTTCAGGTAAAAAATCTTTTGTTTTAATTTTTTAATTCAATTATTTATTTATCTACATTTAGATGCTAATCAGTTCAACAAAACTGATTCTTGTATTCCGGGGTATTATTTTGCATACAGATATCATTATTGCTTTCTAGAGTTACACTTTTAATGCATAACCATTAATAAAAGAATCAAAACATTTATATAGTTACAGAATTAGTACTACTCATGTATAATGTCCATCCTTATTTTTTCCTCAAAAATTTGGGCAAAAAAATGTGCCTTATATATGGCAAAATACTGTGCTTCTTTTATGTCTCTTGTATGAAAACACAATGATAGAATTTGCATTAACTTTATTTGTGTTCATACATAATCTGTGCAGAGAATAATCTGCCATGACATACTTTATAATAATGTACCAACTAATTTACTTATCATGTTTTTCCTACTCTTCCAAGTGATATTGAAAAGTTATGAGTGAAACAACTAATTAAAAAAATAAATACAACTGCAATTATTTTATTGGCCAAAATCTTGACAGAACTTAGCATCAACCTTTAAATAATTAAAAAAAAATACCTGGAGCTCACCTCCATCGATTTCTGACACAGATATTAACAGTGAAATTGTTTCTCATGTTCCGTAAGCATTTCTAAGGAATCTGGCTTCAGTCATCAGAAAAAACAAACATTAAGGAGAAGTTTGGGTATACAACTTTTTCAAGCCTCACCTGTGAATATGTTTATTATTTTAGCAAGAGAGCAAGGCTGGGGGGGGGGGTATAGGGGTGGAGAGAAAGAGAGAGAGAAACATCAATTTGTTGCCTCCCACATGTGCCCCAATGAGAGATCAAACTGGCAACCTGGGTATGTGCTCTGACTGAGGATCAAACCTACAAACTTTTTGGTATACAAGATGATACTCCACCCAATGAGTCACGCTGCCAGGGTTCGGTATTCAATTTTTAACCTGCTATTATATATGCCATATACAATTGTATATCTTAGGACCAACATCAGAAAAATAAAGAAAATAACAATTTAAATAGGAAGCATTTAAGTCAGTTTATTTTTAAAGTACTTTTCCAAAAAATGATGTTTAAATTATAAAAACTTTGGCTTAATTAATTTGCTCACAGTTCTGCTTGCTTGCAAATTAACACTCTAAAATATATAATTGCCACATCTATAAGTGATTACAATCATAGGAAAGTACCACAAATAATTTTAAATTACAATACTTCATTTTATTCATATCTGAAAAAAAGAACAAAAATTTAACACGGATATATAATTCTGATTCTAACTTTTGGGATATGGGAACTTGACATTTTAAATAAGAGAAGACTTACTGGGTCATAATGTCTTCTGTGGCTCTATTTTAACATATATGTAAGTGGAAATAATTTTGGAGCCAATAAGTTAAGCACCTCCTATTTTGAAATTCATGGGTTATGAGAAGATTGCACAAGAGCCTTTAAATGCCTTCCAGTAGGACTGAAATAGTCACCAATATGAAGTA